>QKMV01000310.1:10154-24897 GCA_003287335.1 Lednia tumana
ATTTCTGTGGTGCCCACAGAAAAGTACACTATAAGTAATAATCAGTCTTGCATAATTAACGATTATGATTTTGAATACCTAACTTTCATCTTCGATTAAGTTATAAGGCAAGTTACTTTTTATACGTAATGGTCTATGATAATGGCATGACGTTCCACACTACACGAGTAAAACTGTGGTTCGTCGGCTTTTTACGTTACCTGAAATAGAAAGTAGTGTACTTATTACTAGCGTAGCTACTTTTCTCACCAAAATTAGCAGTACTACTTTCACGTTGCTTTTACATTTCGCTTAGAAGAAAAAATCAATTAGATATGATAAAAATCGTTCAACATTCACCTTCAATGTATGTAGGATAACGAAGTACCTAGTGAGGTGAAGTTCATTTTCTGACAAATTTGACATTTGTTTTTAAAATCAAGTGCTTTCAAAATCCTAGCCAGACTGGCCAGACTTCTGGCTCTCCAAGCTACGATTTTTGCTGCCATCTGGTGGTAAAGTTTCAGGAACCTTGGTGCTTATTTTCAAGAAATCAAGTAACGGTGCTAGTTTTCTCGTTACTTTATTTTCCGAGCAGTGGCACTACCCTAAAACGTAACCAGAAAGTAGTATCGTTTGTAACGCATTGCATTGTGTTCCGCAATGACAGTGGTTTCAGTACATTGTAACGCGTTACTACGCAAGACTGCTAACAAAACTAGGATTGTTCCACTCTGAGCAGCTAGAAGTAATTTTGGTAAGTACAAAAAAATATTTTGGGTTTGGGAAATATGAGATGGCAGAGGCAACTGTCAAAGTAAGATGGGTTTTGATGAAATATTGAGTAGTGGGTAGAAGGAGTGAAATTTTTGACTTCAGAAGGGGATTATGTCTTCTGCCAAGCATGTGACAAGCTGACAAGTTTTTTTCTATCCCGCATCAAATCAATTCATTAATCATTCATTTACTTTGAGGCTTTTGCAAGCCACAGATGTAACTGCATAGATGCAGTTCCCACAAGTAAATGAATGATGCCAAGATTGAAGATATCGAGCAGGATGTTTCATTGCATGAAAAGAAGCAACATATCAATGTTGCTTCATGCGAATCATGATATTATAGTGCTTAAATCATGTACATTTGGGGTGTTGCTTTTACTAGTAAATAGTATGCCTCTAGTAATGATGGCCAATGAGATTGGATTTATCACTACAGACAGGAACTGATTTTATGTTTCTTCTTGGATTAACGTGCCCAGACTGTAGCAAGCTAGTCGCTCCTGCTGTCGCCGTTTTTCTCTCACGCTGTCCGCCACCCACGTCCCGGAAACAATGTAAAACTTGGTGTCTCGGCTGTGATTCAGTTCTGCCAACTCCTTTAGGCGCTCCGGAAAACTAAAAAAATTAACAGATTACAGCTAAGAAAATAAACCGTAAAGAAAGAATGGCAGTTGGTTACTATCGGGCTGTTGAGGATGTTCCTCAAATTTTCATTTACCCCGTCTGAAGAATGACATGTGTTGTTTGGTCATCGATGGTTTCACAAAGTTTTCCTCCGTAGAATTCAAAGTCCAACGAAGCAATTTCGAAAGATACGTCTTTTTCTCCCCCGCTGTGATCAAAATATGCGCAGCACAATCTAAATATGCTGTACGGACTAGGATTTGAAAAAAGTTCAATATCAAAATCAGCCATGTCCTTTTGATCAATGGGAGGCTTTCCTTCCTTCTTTTTTTTCGCTCGTTCCATAGCAAACCGAAGAGACTCTCTGGTCGAAGGCTCAACGAAACTATCTCCAAACTCGTCGTATTTTTCCCGTAGGCTTATTTCAGTTTCGGGCGAAACACACATTAAGTCGGTAGGATCCCAAGGTGGTAACGAACAAATATTTTTTGACGACAATACCCTCATCAACCACTCAACATGAGCAACATTGTACTTTCCGAATTTAATCATGTTCTTCACGCGAAGATTTTCGGAACCGGCCAGAGCACAAAAAGACGTAGATTTCATATTCTGAACAACAGCACCTCCGTGCTCGACAATACTGGTTTCTATCTGCTGCTTCGTGAGTTCGTTCCAGCCACTTAGGACACAAAACTCTTTTCCTTGAAGTAGCTCCGACTTCATTTCAGCTTCGGATACATCGGCACCGCGAAATTGATCCGGTAGCGTTGCAATCGGCCGAGTAATCATGCGACGTTTCTTGGGCGACGGTGCCGCTTCCTCGCTTGTGGTCGCATGCCTTGAAGAAAGTTTCCCGTTCGCTTCTCGGCGCAACTGGTCGAACTCTATTGTTGTCATACATTCACTCCACTTCTTTTCATACCGGATATGTTCCACACGAGGGAACCGAAATGTGTATCCAGTCTTAAATTGATTACTGTAACAAATTTCGGTTGCTTTCACTTCCAAAATGTACGAGTTCTGAGGTGCAATCCAATAATCTGGTTTTTCTTTGGTCCAGTGAAGACCTGGGGGTAGCACACCAGTATGCACTGGTTGCCAATACGGCTGCAGTTTTTGCAGCAGCTCCGCCAATTCGTTCATTGTGTATCCCGAGCCAACTCGACCTACCGAGTAAAAGTCTTTTGGTTTGCTAGCTGAAGGCCCGTCTTGCGACGTGGATGGATCGACAGCAACAGCTACTAGGAAGTGGCTTATGAGTCCGTTTCTTTTGCCGTGATAGCCACCCATTATTATCACGTCCAGATGATCCATGAGGCCATCCGTGTACTGGAAAAAATGGTTTCAAATGTTAACTAGCCTGACATCCGTTCCTACGGCTCATCAGCTCATGGGAAATTGAAGTTCGTACAATATTTAGTCAGAGGCACCGTTATTTTAGAATGCAAGTTGAAAATTTTACGAAAGTTACTTGAAGTTTACTACACTGTCTTGACTAAAGCCCCCAATTTCATGGTCTGATATATTTTCATGGTAAATTTTGATCACGTGACTGCAACCTTACAGTAAAGACGTACCTCAGGTTTAATCTTGAGCCATCCACCCTTCCTCGTGTTTGGCTTGTACACGGAAGTTGGGTCCTTTAGCATAACACCCTCCAGCCTGTTATCAATCGCAAAGTTGAGCGCTTCAAGCACTTCCTCCTTCGTCGTAACAATCTTCCTTTTCGTATGAGCAATCACTCCTTTTTCCGGCTTAAACAACCTGTCCAAATAAGAACACCGCTCAGTGAGTGGCTTATTTGACAAAACCTTGTCATTGAAAAGAAGGACGTCGAAAACGCAGTAGCACGGACGATGTTTATCTGTGGGCTTCAGACTTTTCACGTCAAAGTTCAAACCTTTTGCTCGGTAGCATTGCAATTTTTTGTTCCATGCCATCATTTCGCCGTCTAGAATGCAATTGCGCACGTCCGGGCTGAGCAATTTTACGATTTGAGGCGTCAACAACCCGGAGTCGCTCGAATTGCCAAACGTTTTCGTGAAATCGTATCCGTTCTTCGAAAAATACCGAAACTCTCCGTCGTTCATGTGCAGTTGGAATCTTTCTCCGTCGTGTTTCGTTTCCAGATAAAACTGCTGACCCTTCTTCAGCACGGATTCCACTTTGCTGACGTCACACCGTTCGGAGAGCATTGCTCGAAACGGTGAGAACATGGACACTTCGATCTCGTTGAGTCGTACTGAAGGGTCTTTCAGCTGCAGGCACACCCTGGACAAACTGTTACAGACATCGTAAAGCTCGTGAGCATCTGGATGGAAGGAGCCAAAGATCTTGTTCTGGCCCAACCCAATCTTAACTTCTTTCAGCAAGATACGGATCAGCCACTTTTGCTCTTCCGCTGACATTTCACGTAGCATCACCTTCAACTCGTCATCAACACCGCCTGCACACAAATAAACATGTATTGTCAATGACTGATGTATGGATTTCTGCAAAGCATGATGACATCTAGCTTATTCTTGAGGAATGATTTCAATCTCTATATGGTTGCCCACATTTAATAAATGGGAGAATGCCTATTATGAACCTTGCCAACCAGCATCATTCAAAAATCCAAATATTAAATATCTTCGACTCGTGTATTTTTCCTGAATTTTGCACTAATTTTCATCACCCAATTTGTGAATAGGTAGGTTTGTTCCAAATTAATCAAAACCATTGTTAAACGAGGACAAATTTGGACCCACTTTCTTCCTGTTCAGGTGAGTAACTACCAAAAACACACTACAGAATGATTATTTTACTTAACACTTCTGGTAAATCCAAAAACATTGCAGACAACAAGCCTGCCCTCGACGGCATGAAACCAAACCCATCAAGTTTAGGCCAAAAAACATTTAATACATTGATTATCAACAAGATAATCACGAGTCCAAAAAACGATCGAAAATGATAACCGTAATGCTCTGCAAATGATATTACAAGCAATCACTTACGGGGATTATGCTCCGCGTGCTTCAGAGCCACTTTATCGAGATGTTCGTTAACTTGCTCGATCGTCATGGTGCCTCCTTTCGAGCATCGGTTTTTCAACACCCAGTACGCAACATCGGCAAAATCGCCAGCGTCAAGGCCAGCCACTTGCGGGGCCTTGTAGTTCAAGAGTTTGGATGCATCCATACTGCCCTTAGGCAAGCAGAGTATCCGATTGTACATCTTGGCTAGCGTGTGTTCTTTGATGCCGTAGGGACCACGTTCTCGGTCCAGTTGCGGCAGCAGCAAGCGAAGAATCGGATAGAAACTGTCTTCCTGTGAGTTGTGCAACGAGAACCAGGTAGGTAGATAGTAGGTACTTACATTCATTACGTTTAGTTCCTCAGATTAGTTTCAAGTATGTGCATTTTGGATTGGTATAAATCAATAAATGATTGTAGATCCATATACATAGATTTTAATTTGACTTGCAACTTGCAATAGCGTTAAAAGGGTCAGTGTGATCGTTCCGACTCATGATTTTAGCACTTCTTTGGAGGATGGCACTGCTTGTCCCAGCAAAAATCTTCGAAGCTCTTTTCAAAATACTTTTGGTGAGCCATTTCAGACTATGGCATGACAAGTCCAAGTCAACATGCAAATTTTCTTAAAGTACAGCCCCTCGAAACCTAACTTTCAAGCTACATGGCCAAGTAAAGACTGAACAATGAAGATTTGGATAGGTATTCCTACTTCTATAAAATAACAGGGTATTCAAGGAATTTGTGTAGAATCTTTACCATCAAAGGGTCAGTACTCTTTTCTTTCCTCGCAAAACCTTGAAACCATTCAACGTATTTCTTAAAATATTCCCCTCTTCTGTTCGCCGGCATTGAGCTCATTTTGTCGCAACGACATCCCAGATCGCTGAAAGGGATTTTTGATGCGATGTTCGATGCGGTGGTTGCCATCGTATACCAGCTCAGGTTAAATATTGGGCATATCCAAATTATTCACAGCTAAAATAAGAATAACCCAGACATAGAAATTGTTAATTGTAGTAGATTTTTCCTCAGCTCTGTGATTTCCTACTGGCTATTTAATGTTGAAAATTCTTCGATCCTACCAATGGCAATTTTAAGTCTAGAAGTATGCTGCAAGTGTTTCAATAAGATCAGAAAGTATAAACAAAAAACAATGGACCGCAACAAGATTTTTGGTATTTCAAATTTCATTTGGTTCACTGTTGTGGCAAAACACTGCATTTGTAATCCAAAATAATGCAGCTATGCAAAAATTAAACACCACCCAAAAGCTAGAAATCAATAAAAAAGTCAAGAGTGGAACTTGGAAGTTATTCTATGGGTTTTACGGTCCATAGAGCTAGAAGAATGACATTGGTGCTACTGTCATGTAATGCTTAGTAACGCTCATGCTGGCCTATTTTGGTATTTAAGACTAAGGACAAACAAACAAGTAGGTTAGTACCTGACACATTTGCACTTGCCAAAAAATAGTGTACAACAACAATGTGTACATTTAAGACTTTAAAAAAATTATATCTTGTCATAGGTTGTTTATTTTATCTCCACAGTATGTCAAAATTGGTGTTCAATCAAACACAGCAGTAATCAGTCAACTTCAAACAACAATATATTTGTGAATGTAGTAGCGAGCCAAAGCGAAATTTCCAGCATTAATGTAAATGAGATGCAGATTGAACGCAGTCTCTTGCTTCAAGTCGAGTATATCGGAATATTTGGTATTGAGTTCAGATTCAAATTCCAACGCTTTCTCGTAATGATGAATAGCAGGAGACAGAAGCCCTAGTTGATGAAACGCTCGCCCCAAATTGTAATTCACTTCTTGCTGACCCTCTGGCCCCCGCATTTGTTTGTATTGTCCGAAAAATGCTAGACCTTGGATGACTAACGAGTTTTTACGAGCTGAGAACTTTTGGCAGGCAATTTGAAACAAAGTAATCCCAATGAGTAAAGCCACCATTGGGTTAGGGTTCACACGAAACGCGCTGACATAATCTGTGAGAGCGTACTTATACGTTCCGGCCACTAGACAGCTGTTGGCGTGAAGGATCAGTAAGCCCTCGTGGTCAAGGTGTCGCATCATCAGCCGAATGAAGAAGCGGTTATGTCTCACATGCTCTGCTCTTTGGATCACTTGGTTGAAGATGTTCCAAACTCTCTTGCTCTCCTTGCGCAAAACAATCACACGAATCAGATTGTACCCCATAATTGTATCCCCGTTGAGTATACTCGAACACAAGGCAATGAATTCAGTCTCCCGAAGCATGGCCATGTCCGTAGAAAACCTCGAAGAACCGAGTGCTGAGAAAGACAACCTCTGCGCCATACTGTATCGTCCCACCCGAACGCACGTTTTGCACAAGTCGTACAACAACTGCCATTCTTCTGCCACGGTCGGTACGTTCTTTCCGTCCTCAAACACAGGAGTACTTTCGTCCACCTCCGGCTCCCCTCGAGCGCAACGAATCTCGGCAAGTGCGGTCTTCTTCTTATCGATTCGATGCAAACGACTCAGCACCATCAACTCCTCTCGGTTTCGGATGTCAACGCAGTGCCGAGAAAGAAGCAACTGGCCGGTGGCTATGTATTGATCCACTTGTTTCTCGTTGTCTTTCAGCAGCATACACCGTTCATAAAGAAGACCAGAGTCCAGTGCGTCTTGAGTTGGATCTTGCACTAGAACGGCTAGAGCCCGGTCATGGCGGCCCAACTGACTGAAGAGTCCGGAAAGCGTGACGCGAGCCTCCAAGTGTTGGGGCGCTTGTCGTATGACGGCTTCGTAAGCCTTTGCAGATTCGGTGAACCGATTGCAAGCATTCAAGCACTCGGCATGGCGCAGCCAAACTGCCGGCAAGCTGTACTTAGCGCTATTCACCAGCGGAGTTGTGAGACGTAGCGCTTCCTGGTGTTTGTTCCCGGAGATAAGTGCTTCAGCAACGTCTAGGTAAAGATCACCAGCATCTTCTGGACTTGCCTTGTTGAGAAGCAGAGTGATGAACTCGTCGATTAGGTGGAAGGCTCTCAAGTGAATCATGACCACCGTAAGCTTGGCTTGGAGATCAATGGCAAGCAGATCTGGTACTGAGCAAGTGACGACCCTGAGCTCGGGTTCTCCATTTGATTCCGGCGTTACAACCGACTCGGCTTCTACTTCAATGTGACAGAACTGTACGAGAATTTCCAGACAGCGGCTGAATTCGTTGAGATGGATTAACAACTCTAGTAGCATGTTCACTTCTTCGGACGAAATAAGATCAGGGATTTTGCTGAACGCAACCTCCATGGCATCACGAGCTTTCGCCAACTCCATGTCAACGTGGAACTTGGCTGCGAGCATTTTCGACATCTCTAGAATCATAGCGCCCTGCTCGGGAGTGAGCATGTTCAAAAGTCTCATGTAAGTCTTCTGGGCAAGCTTTCTATCTCCGATGTCCTCCAGCAATCTCCCACGTTTCATATACAAGTCAATATTCTTGGGATCGGCTTTGATGGCTTTCGAGTAGCATGTGATTGCTTGGCGTTTGTTGTCGCGCTCCTCCGAAATGCATGCAAGACGGATCCATTGTTCGGCATTTTGTGGGTTGAGATGTGCAGCAATCAATGAAAATTGCAGTGACTTTTCAAATTGACCCAACTCTTCGTACAAACCAGCGAGCGTTTGGAAAGGTTCAGGAGCTGTGGGCACTTGTCGGATGATTTCGAGACACATTTTGACTGCCAACTCCCTTTCACCACGAGCATACCGTAAGTTAGCTTCACCCATGAGACCCTGGAGCGCTTGCGGCAGATGTCGCCGTTTCCTTCTCTTTGCAGGTCCACCAAAACCCGAGTCTTTATTCTTCTTTCCAATGTTTCTAGCTGCCTGCAATTCTTCTTCAAATTGAGCTGCGACAAGTGGTTCATTGATGGGAGCACCGTCATTGTCCTCGTCATCATCTACACCCTCCATGAAAGCAGCATACTCACTGAATGACAATTCTCCATTCAGAAACTTATTAGTGAGTTCTTTCTCTTGCTCCCGCGACAATGTAATGTGGACACCTGCTGCTGCATTCGAGTCGACTGCACCATCAGAATCATCATCTTCGTCACCAAGCTGAATGTCTCCTTCGCTTCCAGCAATGATGATCGGTGAGGCAAATATGATTTCCATGTCTTGCACGCATAGCCCTTCGTTGTTTTCATTCCCCATGCTTGATGGAGCACTTGCATTGTTGGTATCCATGATGTGGCAATTGACATAGATTGTTACTAATCAGTTCAGGCTCTGTGGTTGACGTTTGATGTTTCTTTTCTTCAATCTGGAAAGTGCATTTTGTCCATCAAGAATAAGTTCAGCTAAGATAACAGCCCATTCAAAATTGGGAAAAATGGAAGGGAATTCTAAAATAGCTCTACTTCACATTATACATTAAAATATACAATTTTATAGGTTATACCTACATAAAAAATCAGCCAGTGATGAAGCATGCAGAGCATTTGGTACACTTTGTAGTTGATAGCCAAGTGAAAACTCCTGAAGGTGATTGTGGAGAAGGTTCATAAATGTAACAGAGTAAACTGAACTAATAATGGTAAAATTTTTATAAGCCGCCGCACTCCTAATCTCCAGAATTCAAGGCCAAACTTCAAATATACAGCAAAATATGACCCTGTTTTGAAAAACACTTTAATATTTTCCAAGAAATATCCAACAACCACCAATTTTACGCACTTTGACAGCGTCAGATAAGTATTAATCGAGCGGCGGCTTATCAAAAGATTACCCTAATAATTTACAACAAACTAGGTACTCAATTTTTGTTTTCTTCAGTAAGGCCACACAATTACCAAGGCTGTGAGCAGCCTGATTACGGAAAAGGGAGAGAGTATGGAGACGGCCGTGTTTTTTTGGTGTAGGAACTATTACAGAATTTGCCTGGAATGGTTGTGATTTTTCGTGATTTCCTATTTGCAAGGCAATTACGTAACTTTAGATAT
The DNA here is from genome assembly GCA_003287335.1 of Lednia tumana. NCBI lineage: Eukaryota > Metazoa > Arthropoda > Insecta > Plecoptera > Nemouridae > Lednia > Lednia tumana. Next base: position 19,540 of record QKMV01000310.1, read on the forward strand.
GGCGTTGTCGGCTAAAACCGATACAAATAAGCATAGCTTAGAGAGAGAATTCTTGTCAATCTTATAGAAAAACAACGGATCCAAGGTTGTGTAATGGCTCTGCATAATAGACAATCACTAGAATGGGTTCTCCCTTTTGCACGACAGACACGCTGGTAAAATGTACAAGGCATAACGATACGATCACGAGACCACAACCATTACAAGTCAGGTAAGTTTTGGATGGCTAGACAGGGACATAAAACCATTTTGAGAGAAACAGCATTCTAGCTTTTAAGTAGGTAGGTACTCCCCTTATACCTAGTACCACCATAGAAAACGGGTTCTATCGTACCACCACTAACCTCCCTATGGCATGAACACCAAAAGTTAAGGATAGGTACCTATCCTAGAAAGTGTGATCATGGTGTGATCAAAAGAAGTGCAAAAGTTCACTAACCACTCATTTCCTTGCTAAATTTCTTCTCAAAGTATGCATATTGACGTAGTGCTACAAACATCTCGACTCGATCAATCCAAAAAACACATATCAGACAACAAAGTCTGCCAATCACAAACGTCAAACTTCAACTTTTAACAAGCTGAACGGAGGAGTGGGCGCTTATGCAGCCTGGCGGAAAATCTCTGAACTTGGTCGTAATTAGGATGACTTTCAAAATTGCGAATCACAAGACTGTTTTTCAATAGCTAGGCTACGTGAATGGATAGAAACGGAATGGGGATGAACTCTCAGTTGCTAGGGAAATACGACCAAATATCTTACTAGTATAAGCTTCGCTAAGCTTATACTAGTAAGGTATTTGATACGACGGTGGTTCAAAGTGGTAAACGAACTGTCCCACAAGATGATTTCCCGCCATGTGAATATTGATGGGAAATCACGAACACCGGAGTATGGATAGCCCGAACCGGTACTCAGAATTAAATCTAACGGAGACCCACAGGAAAAACTAATGAGCATTTTTGTTTATTTCGTGAGCCTATACCTAATAACTTTACCTATAGCTACCTCTCAAATATGTGACGTTATCAACGAATGTATACACATCTAACTTGGGACGCATTTACTTCCTGTTTGGCCTTTACATTTCCACTTTAAAATTGTCTAGCCAGTAGCCTTCACTTTACTGTCGAGCGATCGATAACATATCCTGTCAAATTTAGCAGATCAGTAGCTATTGTCTAACCATGTTCTATAAACAAAGGATGTGGGCATAATTTTCATAAATCAGTATATTTATATTCGAGAAACTAATTTGTAAATGTAATTACTATGTCGCTAACAAACAAAACATACAATGTTGACTATGAAGATCCTACACTATATCTGTACCGAAGGTTAACTGCATATTATAACATTACTCTACCTAAAACAATCTACTACATAATATAGGTGTTTGAATTTTGGAACAGAGAAAGAATCAGGAAACGAAAGAGTAAAGAATATTAGCATCTGTGTTATAACTATAAGAACTACTCTCTGCCCGTACGTGTCAATTGTATGCCACGAATATTATATATGTACCTACCTAATTTGTAATAACTAAACCAATTATCCTGCAAGTTACAATGTAGGTATACCTACCGTTTAATGGTCAGGGAGCGCTTGGAAACATTCCAATTAAATATTTTACTGAAATAATCCTTTTAGAGCACTGCGGATCGCGGTAGGATTTTCACAAAACGTCAGCCCAAACAAAATATTGTGCTTTTACGTCTGAAGTTGATAATTGTTTAAATCTGTGTAATAGATTATTTCTAGTCGGTAATTGGTGAATAACAATTAAATGTGCGCCAGTTTCCAATTCAGTTTCAGCAATAACACTAATGACTATTGAAATAGTTTATTAAACGGGATTTAAAGTTATCATTTTAAAGTGCACTGCATTCTGTTTTCGCTGGCACTCTGTGGAAAGCCTAAGCGTGAACCGAAGTGCTCTAAAAACATGGTTTGTGGTAAAATATTTCATTGGAATGTACAAAGCGATCCGTCTCCCTTAATACCTATCCCAGTCGTGGGTTCCTTTGTCCATATTACCATCGTGTAAACGTTCTAAAACTAAGTAGTAATACATATATTTATTAAGTAACCCAGACACTTTTCAAATTCTTCTCTACCTAATACCTAAAAGCCTAAGAGCTGAACCTAAACGCTGGCTTCTCTTTTAACAAAGCAATTTCACACGTCACCTGGTAATTAATTAGTTCATTGCTGCCCCGCGAGCTACTAGCGCGTTAAGCTGTTAGCGCGTATAGAGAGGTCCCAAGTTTGATTCTCGGGACCAGCTATTCTGGATGAAACCTTACCGTGATTCCCCACAACCATTTCAGGCTGATGGTGGTATTGGTCATTAAGCGTCGGGGGAATGATATGGTGATTTTGAGGGTGATTATGAAGCTAGCAGTGGGACATGGTTCTTCCACTAAAAGGGCACTATGGCACCTCAGTTTCCTGACTGCTGCTCTCCCTGTCCCATTTCGAGCACCTTTAGTAAAGCTGCATGCCGATTTCGGGCATGTACGGTCTCCCCGAAAAATAGGTGCACTCTAGGGTCAAAGCGCCATAAATTGTGTAATAAAAGAGATAGCAGAACACGTTTGTTCCATTGAAGTTCATTGAAACAAGTTAGATCAGAGAATTCTAAATCGTTATATCCATCTCTCGTTCTGCAGCGATCAATGTAAGTTTTACGACTGATAAAATAAAGAGGATCACCAACTTTAAGTCTTAGACTAAGTTTAGTTTTTTTTGGGCAAGGAGAATGTATTTGAAATAATATTTAGGCCTCATATTATGTGGTCTACACTGTCAACGTGAAATAATTTTCACGTGGAAAATAAGAAACATTTTTCTAGCGAAACAAGTCAGTAATAATTACGATCACGTGCATAAATTTGACCATGAGTAAAAATAAATCTTTCATCCGTGACATTTAAAAACGGGCCCATTCGTCTGTTACGTCTACGTAAATTGTAAATAAATACAAAAGTCTAAGTGTAGATGCGCTTTCAGCTGCTTGCCTGTCTGTCTATCTTCATCTGTCTGTCTGTCTATCTGTCTGTCTGTATGTCTGTCTGTATGTCTGTCTGTCTGCTACGCATGCGACAGAGGCCACGTGAGGACGACGCAGCCAGTGTTCACGACATACCTCCGTTCTGTCAAGCAGTAGCGTTTTGACATCCACGCAACAGGGTCGCTTCAAACAACTACGTTTGAAAAAACAACGCCTGAGTCAACGATTTCCTATTGACAAGCATCCCATTGGAAGATTATTTCAGTTTTAACGATAAATTGCAGTAAAATTAAATAGTACTTAACCGAAATCTTGGTAGGAAAATGAAAAATTTCTTTTTATTTCGAGGGATATTTTTGATAATTGTATTGCCGCTGATTTTCGTGGTGTCATCTAAAGAAGATTTGGCGCATGGCACGTCTTCTTTCGATAAGTTGGCTTTCATATCCAGTCAAGATCTGGTAAGTGATTGTTTACAACTTCCTGCCAGTACTGTAATTTCACTGAGTACGCCGAGAATTTTATAATTAGTTTATCATTGATGGAAATTCATTGTTCTACCTACAATTGAAAGTGCGTATATACTTCGCTGAAAGACGGGGTTTTTAGAATTCTACCGGGGTTACGTATGCAGACGACGGAGTATTTAATCAAAATAAAGAACACGCATTTTGTCATATTTTATCTTCACGCATTTTGGTATTGGTAAATCTTGGTAAGATCCCACAAGATTGTGTCACGATCAAAAAGAGACCGATCACTGTCTTTGATATAACTGAAATATTATATGATATTATTATAATATTATTCGGGGTCGTTTATCATTTTTTTTTAAATCGTCCATGAATTGAGCGGGCGAGAGGAAAAAATCTCGAATTATTGTAATTCAATTTGATCGCGCATCGTGTTTACGTAGGGCTTAGGGCTGAATTTTCCCACTTCGAACATCAATCGCACAATTTCTTTATATAACTGAAGTACAATTTTAAAAAGCTGCTAACTTGTGTTTTGCCTTTAAAGTTTCTATTTATACAATTTCTAAAAACATTATATTTTCACTGTAAAAATAAAGACCTATATTTTTAAAATACCTGTCGCGCTCTAAATAAGCTATTCAAGTCACTCTTGTAAAGGTCTTGTCTTCCAGCAGGTACTTGCAAGTATATTGTAAGTACTTCTTGTAAGTACTTGCAAGATCTTTGCAGTGAGCTTGGTAAGAACTTTTACCAGGGTATCGCTACAAAAAAATAATGCATATGCGGTGATGCTGTATTCTATTATGACAGGCCACTACAAAAGATGAACCTAAGAATAATATTGCATCAACTTCTTGGTGAAAAGAATAAAACGCTCTTTTGGTCAGATTGGGCCAACATGGGGAAATCCTGCACGTTTTGTTGGACAACTCTTGACTTGTTCAGGCTTTCATGTCAATCTGAAAACGGAGATTCCGCTGAATCTACCGGATATGAAATATGTGCCACTCTATTTTTTTTGTTTTCAATAATTGTTTTTTTCTATGCGTAGTTCTATTATGTTTATAATCGTTTCATTATTATTTTAAAGGTATGACGGAAGATTAGTTTCACAAGGACTGAATATTGCCTTTTGCATTATTTTATTTAAATAAATAATACATTTAAACAGAAACATCACAGATATCCCTGCAGTAGGGTTCCTAAAAAAAGGAGAGATCACAAACTGTACAAATTTTACAAAAATGCAAAAATGGTATTGATTTAAATAGTAGATTTTGTGTAACAATAAGAACCAGTTTTTCAGAGGCCCGTTAAGAGTCTGATGGTCCGTTAACTTGTTATTACCATGGCAACAGCCAATCAGATGTCTTGAATCTTTTTCTAACAGCCCGTTAAATCTTAACGGTCCGAAATTTTCTACATTTTCAGTATCTACAAACGTGTAAGACTAAGTTATGTGTGTTTGGGTATGTCTGTATTTTCGAAAATGTTCGCCCACTTTTAGACGAGGGGCAAAGCTGATAATTGGCACGTGGGTAGCTGGGGTAATGAGGATGTCTAAAAAAATCCAAAAAACCCGCCATTCTAGAGGAACTAGTTCTTACGAGGTACGAAATCGCTTTTCTCGTCTGCTCAGGGCAAATTTTTTATGCTTTGCCAACGGTTACGAATTCCGATTTTAACCATCGTTTCCAGAACTCATTGTTGTTCCGAAAGGGTTTTGTTTCCGCGGGTACGATGCTTTTTTTTTACAGTGGTGTTTAACGACGCACTGTATTGACAACTGAGCCTGTGGCACTGGTCTATTGGCGTCGGTGAATGATAGGGTGATAATGAGGGTGATGATGAACCTAACAGGGAAGAGG
>QKMV01000311.1:0-16495 GCA_003287335.1 Lednia tumana
GCAGTTTAACCCAGTTATTAACAGTTTTTTTTTAAACTATAGTGCTGAAATTAGTCAGGAGATATGAGTTTCAAAAATTTAATAACCAGCGTGGTTCATGACTTTGACACCAAACAAGAATTATTTATCTCCTAATGCAGCGATCAAACTTAACATACACTTCAAACGGTTAAATTATTTAGAAGTGTGTTACATTATTAAGACTCATATCTTCTTTATTTTACAAGTGCTTTCGTGAACGTTACGTTTCAAACGGAAATTTTAAGTTATTGTGAGACATCAGTAGAAACTAACAATAACTACGGGTATACGTGTGCTCACCATACTGGTTTTTGAATTCCGTTGTTTGTTTCCGCTACACGCGGTATTCACTCAAAGGATCGTGTTTAATTGATTGACATCGCAGTGATTGACACTGTAATGTGTTTGCTAAAAATGTCAAAATATCAATAAGTCTTTCGATATTTGATGCATAAATCTGGAATGGAGCTGAAATCCTACAGGGTGAATTGCCGGACTTAAAAAGCAAGCAGCTGACTTATAAACTGAGACGGTTGGGTCTAAACTGTAAGCTTATAGGGACGAGCAGGAATACCTGTCACATGGCGACAAGGAAAAATGTGAAATTATGTCACCAGTTGACAAAGCATCAAACGAATTATACGACGAAGCTTCACTTAAAAATGTCCACAGTTTTAGCATTCAGATCTTTTTCTAGCGTGGGCTAAAATGGAAACGGGGGTAGCGACGGAACCCAGGACTTCGTTGATTGATCGCACTTGCACCAGGAATAAAAGGATGAAATATTGCGCGCGAGTATTTTGCAAATTTACAAGAATGTTTAATGAGGGCCTGTTATTAATTACACTTTTGTCTGCTTAAATCCTTTCACGACACTCTAAATATAGGACCTCTTTATCGTTATTTTAAACTAGAAAGAAAAGCAAGCCAAACAGATATTTCCACCAAATGAAAAAAACGCAAAGAGAAATAATACTCGCGTTTCAGAGCTTTGTGATAACTTGTAAGCATTTCGTTTATAAATATATATATATCTCCACACAAAGTTGACTGTAAATCATATTTAAAATGTAATTCGTTCCAACATTGAGCCCGATAAGAAGAGCCGACGCAGCCTTTCCTTCCTCAAGAAGCAACCCCAGGTTTTCTCACATGCTCGTATAAACACACATACACGCACACACATACATAGCCCTTGACACCTGCTTAAATAATGCACAAAGAACAACACGGCACAAGGCCCATGGTCGTCGACGCAAACCGACGCCGACGCCAACGCCGACGTCGGAGTTACCAACGTCTTCTATAGAAACCAACACGGTATATTGCTGCGCGAGCATGTCGCAATTAATCATAAGCTCTACTACACCACTATGTATGAATAATATGACTGCGATAGCTGTTTAACTTATTCCTAGGGGAAGGGCGAGCACAATCCGCGAGCGTTAGCGTCGAAGTTAAACTTCAAACACTGTCCGCTAGGGAACGGTTTCCATGTATTGTCACAGTAACTTGGAGCGCCGCGCAAGAAGGAAATCGGGCCAAGCAAGTTTGGAGTCAGGTAAAGTCATAGTTGCGAGCTCGGCTAACTACCAACTTTACCGACGCGATCCGCTTGTGTGGTGATGTTGACGCGGGAAGTATAAATCGATTGCATATCATGAAAACATGGGTGTGAAATCACAGTATAAAACAAACGAATATAAAAGAGAACTGTTCATTTTTATGTTTGTTTTGTGGCCGAATTGAGGTTTATCTATGTAGAGGGATTTTTCTTCTACGTGAAATTTCGCTAACAAAAAAAAAACACGATTGGAATAAAAATGTTGACCACGTTTTTTCAACCTGCGCCAATTATGCGAACGCAGCTACCACACTCATTACAGTTAAATTAGTGACTAGCTGCGGATAGGTACTTTAACATTCCATTAAGGCGGCTCGCTCAGCTGTAGAGACGAGCCAGCGTGCAAGGCATGCAGACTGACGTATGTGCGTACATTTCAAGAGTAACCCTCCCCCCCTCCTCCAACACCCCCAATTCAACCATTTCGTAATCCAATTATCGCGCTTGAGATGTAATTAGACCTGCGATAGATAAATCAATTAAGTAATTAATCGTCACTCACCTTTCCAAAGTCCGAAAGACCTGCTCTATGCGTGACACGAGGAGTCGCAACGGTGGACGCCGCCGTGGAGTGGGAAGTTGAAGTTGCCGTCGACGCCGGAGTGGACGTCGCTCTTTCCGCCAACGAACAATCTGCCCTAACGACATCGAGACGCATATTAAACAACTGTTTGGTCCGGGGCCGAGTGCCGGCCTCGGCCCATCCCATCCCATCCCATTGCTACGTTGCATTGGTTCGTTGGTCGAGTGGCCAAAATGAGCAAACAATGGGGGAATGTATGGAAAATTTGACCACATGTGCTGTGCGTAATTTGGACGGCTTGTGCAGGTCGTTTGATCGGCGGTTTGATGAGTGATGTCGAGCGTTATGGCGCGGCCCGATGTTCGATTGCTCGAAAACCCCTTTTTTCGTTTTTATGCACCGTCGAGTTTTCAGGATTTAATTCTATTGCTCTTTTTTGATAGCGGACAGGGAAAGTTACCTTCGCAAAACGAAGCGTTTTTGTTCGTGTCGTTATGTGAAATCTAAAAATGTTTTCCAATGGAGCTGATCAAATGTAAATCGAAAATCCGATCAGATGCAACCAATGGAGTGTAAATACTTGATTTCGAACACAAACGGATTATCGTCTCTGATACGATATCTCAATTGAAGCAAAGTTAATTATCTTTGAGCTTGATTACATAATTGTTTAAATCTTGTCGCATGGAAATTCGAGATACGCGCAGCGATAAATTGAAAATTGAGTGTTGTATGAAATGCACAGATTATGAATTTCATCTTCAGCAACTGTGAAGTCTCGATATTAAGACACAAAATTGCACGAAATTTCGCCTCTAAGCATACACGACGTTAATTTCATAACATGTTAATGTATTCCGAATTCTATTGCATTAATTACCGGTATGGGGCACGACATATTGTGACGGAATATCTAATGCATCAACTTTGAATGTTATTCATTCGATTTAACTTTGAACATGTGTTCTTGTTGTTCTAAGAGTTGATTATGTGATTAGCCGAGTATTGCGAGCCGAGCTTCCTTGTGTGTTTGAATTCCGTGTAAATATTTCCTTATAATTAGCGACGTAATACCAGATTAAGAGTGTAGGTAACTCTAGGTGTATGCAAACGAAAGATTACTGGGGTGCGCCTACTCCAACGTAATTCCTAAAGTCTGCTATCAATCTTGGTGCGAAAGCTGCAGAGGAAAATCTTGTAACAAAGCGTTATTCGTCCATGAAAATTCACGAAGAAAATTCGTGCACCGTCGTTATAATCGGAACAGCGGCGAATTCATCTCAACACTTTTCTTCGTATTATAAAATAAGTCCACAATAGAGTGTTTTATTTTCTTGAGACAAAAAGCCGCCTTATATTGCGACTTTCAGAATAACAAATCATCGATTAAATACGTGAATGTATTATAACTTCTACTCCATTTATTCATTGGAAAGATAACCGAAGCTTAAGCGAGGATTAATAATCTGACTCGTATCTCAACGAAGCGAAATCATTTGAAATCACCATATCTACTACGGAACTCTTCATATCACCCTCGCCTCTCAGCAGTAGAAATTTCATCTGTGACGACCAAGATTTTCTTTCCTTTCAGACAGAAATAAGCTTTTTCTCATTCAAATTCTGCTGACTGACAAAAAAAAAGCTTTTTCTTCTAAAATAATGTGTCTGGCGTCAAACAATCACAGCTGCTTATACACCGCACTGTTTTCAAAGCTTGTGTAAACTAACCGTTATCTTTAACGACAGAGACATGATAATGTTGTCTTGAAAACATATCGGATTTTCATTTCACTATAATATAATTCAGGAATCAAACCAGAAACCACTTGCATGCGCTCGCGGTACGAATGCTATAGAAGTGGTAGAGACGTGTGACCCGATTCACTGGGCTCGCCCAAGATATTATAGCAACCTTCCCTACACTATTCGTCTTCGAGAGGCAACGAAAACTTTGCCAACACCATTTCACATGCACATTTACATACTTATCCAAACGGAGTGAATATAATTCGTCTTTCACATCTAAACTCACGCCATCGCAACGGGATCTTGTTTATTTCTTCTCGTCAGCTGTTTGATACTGGAAGTAAAGTTTTCACATTTCTCTCGCGATCTTTTGAATTGTAAATAATTCGCCTAGCGCGCGGCGCTTAGCGTTCTGTTGTAACTATTAATTAAGCCTTCAAGAATATGCTGAGAATAATGAAACGCGTTTGGAGCATTATTTCGGGGTTAAAGTATTTGAAAACAGTGTGTCAGCTAATTAATTCAAGTTCGTAAACATCACGCGCTAGACTTGTTATAATTATCAACGACATATATTCAACTTTTCCCAAAATTGAAACAGTTTCGCTGTGTAGATTCTAAATGAAAACGCATAGATATTCATAGGAGTTGTCGCACAACGGTTGGGCCTTTGTATGAAGCGCCCCACCGGCCAATATTTCAGAAAATACTTTCGGTGTAGGCTTGAACAAAAGCGACGTTTAAGAACACTTAACGTTTAATTTGAATTTCCTAGAGACATGCCAAAGTGTTTTATCTTCCAGATCACAAGCGGTGGGCGCGCGCGATAGATGGCAGCTTCTCTCTTTTCTCTACGCCTCTCGGCACGAATCGCGATGTTGGCATCCTGATCGTTCATTATTTCCACTCATGTTTTATCCGTTTCCCACGCTTTGTTCTGTGATTCATGACACCCGTGGGTCTCATTATTGGCCCGCTGCTATCATCAGAAGTTAGTTTCCACTTTCCCGAAAGTCTCGGCGAAATCTCAATCAGTATCTGCGAAAAGCTACGCGAGCGGCGCGCGGGGGGAACGGGAGTCTGCGTTTCGAATCCCGAGGCATTCGATTTTGTGCGCAACATTCACGCACGCACGACCGGTGCCGTACCGGAAAAGTCGGGTCCGAGTTTCCTTCTCGCCACGCATCCACCAACTAGTTTATCGACGTCCGAAACTGCTAAACACGCCGACAGTTTCCCACTCGGCGATCCTTACACATTAGAGGAAATAAAATCAACAGCTTAATTGATCTTCACGAGAAAGACATTCAACAAGATACCAAATTACACCCAGGGACGATATTTTCCTTAATCTAAAGCTGTGTTCTTTTATTTTCTCCACCGCGCGCTGGCAAAAAAAGCTGATAGATTCTACGCCGTGAAATCCCGTTCTTTTCAGTTATATTCGTATTGAAGTCCATAACTCTTCGTGAACAGAAATCGAAACTGCTAAAAACTATGATCGAGAGAAGATGTTTTATAACCCACCGTGCTGATTGACTTGATAAATGTACTGGACCACTATATTATCAACACTGATCTATTGTTAACGACCATGTGTAGGTCACCAGGGGTCATGGAGCCGGGGTTGTACGGTAGGGGCTAGCTGGCTCGGGCAAAGGTCACATGAGGATGTATTCGCTCACCAGGCAGTATCGCATGTGTGGGTGACAGTCATGTAACGGGCACCGAGGTTGTAGAATGTCCGAAGAACTGCTAAAGAGTTCCCCAGCGAATGGCCGCCCTCCACGCCGATTAGGCTCGCTATTCGGCCGGCACGATGGGTTTCTTGTAGCGCTGGAAAAAGCCAAGAAAAACAAACATCGTTTCATGTCCATGGAGAAAAGCGGAATCTCTTTGAGTCTTGAGAAGCAGTGGCGACAAAAACAGGAGCGACGCATGTTATAACCAATTGGTCATGGATGAGATTTTGGGGAAAATAAAAGTATCTCGTGACTTCGCGTTCTCCGCATAACAAGAAAAGTTCTGCGCAAAAAAAAATATGGAGGCCTAAAGTGTGATTTCTCTTATCTGTGCTGCCGATTTTTTTGGTTTATGTTTGGTTTATGGTAATGGGAATTGATCTTGCCTTCAGTAGCAGGAGTCTTTCCCGTTGTTCTCGGGAGTTCGAATCGTCCCATAAGGTTCGCAGCCAGGAGAGTCGGATAACTTAAGCGACTCTAGGACTCCTTTAATTGCTTACAAATAAACTAGTCGCACCACGCTAACAGAGTGAGACTGTGCAAACGATAAGAAACGATAACAATTCCAGAGACTTCCACCGAAAATTCGACCAACACCGCCATCCACACAGCGTGGAATACAAATTTCAGATTAGGCATTGTAAACCTCTCTTTAATCTGCCGCAGAAGGTTTTATCGTATAGCAAATAATCTCGGTGTTTAATCTAACTCACCTCTAGTGATACAACATTATTCAGAAACGCGGGTTGGCGTGGCAGGGCAGGGGAAGGTGCTAGGCAAACTTTTGACTCCCGAGTGCTCCTCTCCGCACAAAACTTTACCTACTTAAAGCGGGAGAATATGCCTTAAGGACTCGTAAAAACAGACACTCACACACACACACCCACACACAGTGATATTTCCGCTCCGTTAGCAACTATAGGAAAATGTACACTAATTTACAGTCTAGATTAATTAAAATATCCTAATTAATTAAACATACATACAATGCAAATATTAAACAGCGTTATAATCTGATGTGGGGTGGCAGCCGGGAGGGGATGTGGAAAAAAGTGTGGGAGGAATCACATGGAGATTTCGGGGACGAGTTTAATTAAGGCGGGCCAAAAAGCCGCGAGGTTGTTTCTTTTCTGGAGTAAAGGGTGTAGAGAGGGTGAGAAGGCCGGTAGGGAATGGGGGGGGGGGGAGAGAGGCTTGGAATTAATTCGAATTCGTGTAATTGCAAGAATGTTTCATATTATATTATTCTGTTTTTAGGTTTTAATTGAATATCTTTGGAGGGTGCGAGTTGTAATTACGGGCGAGTTGCCTTGCAGCGAATGCGGATTTACATAAAACGTTTCGGTCATATTTGGACAATCAGTGCGGGTGCATGTCTACAAGAAAAGCGCTCCTTACGTTCAAATATTACCTAGCGGCGACTGTTTCGGTGCAATCATGTGCGCAAATGAGTGCAGCCGCGTGAAACGCGACGTGGAAAGTTCAAGTCTTTGAAAATGCGGGCGTTCACTTTCGAAACAAACAATGCGAAATCAGGAATTATTTACAAAGAATAAATTTTACACAGTTGTTCCGTTCGCAATGAGACACAGTGCTTGTCCGGAAATTGAGACAGAGGACATTACATCGAAACGGAGAACGGCTTTTAGCTTTTACGATTATTAAAAAAATACGGAGGAACGTACTAAATCAAAACTTTTACATAGAAATTTAACAAGACATAAAAATTTTGTCGTAGACATAAATTATTCGCGGCACGGCTGTCGTTTATCTAAACATACTAGCTTTCGTACAGTCGGACCGTCCTCCAAACAATCTTTGAAAATCACAGCCCATCTAGGCGAACCTAAGGTAGCTCGAAAGATATCCACGCCGTGCCGCGCCGTACGCTTCCTTTCCCATGTAAGCATTGCCGACCTGCCTACCGCGTTAGTCCTCGCAGCGCGAACAAATCCAATGCATACAAACGTCGGCTTTATCCCCGACAGCGTCTGAGCACTTGGGCCTAGCAAATGTCTCCGCCGTGCCGTTTCCAGTAAAGAGAGTAGAGTCCCCGTCGTCGCTTGGTATAGAGTAGACACAGGGAGGCGAAACCCAGTCGCGCGTGTCCTCAGACTCAATAACAGCAGTAGACTTCGACTCCCATAATCTACTATCCTTTCTCTAGCTGCCACGACACAGCGGCGTAACCGTAGAGTTCACAATGCATTGAGTAGGGCCAACGACGGGCTAGAGGAGATACCAATGACCTTAATCTATTCAGAGTATGCACTAGAGCGCTCTGTGCCGCAGAGATGGCCGCTGTTCCGCTCAGCTGACCAATAACGGCAAGCAAAAACTAATCAAGCACCGGTGTTCAATTCATTTGATAGCCATCCCATTTAAATATTTTAGGTTATCTCGATTTTCATTCGATGCATGCTTCAGCTGGGTTGAACACAGCGGCCATGTCTGTGGCAAAAAATCGGTCCAGTGATGTCACGTGACAACTCTGAGTACAAACATAGACTACTAATACTTGGTGTTGCCGTTTATTCCAGCTCTGAGTTCAGAGAAAGCTCTAACGGTCAGTTTAACTGCCTTTCTTAACTCTGAGTTGAGAGTTATGCCTAGGATTAAATTACTATTGCCGTGGCAACAGCCAATCACACGCAAGGAATTTGTTTTGTTTCTGGGATTACCTAGTAACTAAAGGTTAAGAAAATTTGAAAAAAACCGGCACCAAGAAACAAGTGACTTTTGTACCTTTTACTGGTTGTTGCTTTCGCATTGAACTCAACTCCCTTTGTTACGTGGAGTTTAGATAATGGTAAGACTGGCCAGTAAATAAGCATATCTAGACTGGCTGTGCTGTAGCAGCTAGAGAGTGGCCATTGGGGCAATTTACAAACAAGACGGACTATCCACTGCTTCCTGCTAGTATGCCTCATGTTTAAATAAGCAATGTAGGTCTAAAGTAGCTTGAACGTATTTGGGAGTAACCATGAATCTGACACGGTGATTGACGCTCGACCGGCATATTATTTCTCATCATCCCGATATTCGACGCTCTCTGACAACCCCTATACTGCTTGTAGTATGAGACAGTGTATTTTCATCTCTGTGGGGAATAATGCTACGTTGTGGGCGTATTGTGTCTCAACAAATATTTGCGTTGTTTTTGCCTACCAAAGTAGTTTGCGACGTCACAGTGCGTTCCAAAACCACATTGCGTTCTCAACACTACTAACAGACGAAGAACTATTTCACGATCACAAATGTGCATTTACGTTTTGTGTGAGTGTTTTTTTTTGTGAAAAAATGCCATTTTTTAAAGTCAAATTTCGCAGAAAATGAACTGGTACAAAAGAGGCAGTATGAAATCACATTTTACGTTTACGCCTTCTTGACACCGAATCAAGCTAATGGGAACCTGGCAACATCCTATAGAACAAAATAAAACCACTTCGCGTCGCGTCGCTTCTTAGCACGGACGATGGCAGGTGATGTTGAACCACAACATGAATTATTATATTGTGAAAAATGGTACAGATCGCTTAAAAAATCCCAGTAAGGAAATAAAAAATTGTCTTTGTTTTAATGTAAGCGGAACACAAGAAAGATATGAAATTGTTCGAAAAAAACTAAACAGAGTAAAACTGCTAAGAAGTCGAAGTAAGCGTCACCAGGGGGCTTCTGGCTTCATCAGAAGATGGAAACGTTCGCGACACTTTGGTGATTTATTAGTGAGTATCTTAGCAGTTTTACTCAGTTTGGTAAACAGTTCTTTTGAAATCTAGTACTAAGATTAGGAAGTAGACAATGTGTCAAAATAAATTCTTAATATTGTTTGAAGATTTTTCGCAATTATTCCAAGAAGAATCGAAGCACCGCCACTGGTACGGCGGCGAGCAAGGCAAAGAAAGCGTATTCCGAATAAACGGCAACCGCCAACGCCGACGCAAGCCGGATTTCCCTCCACATTTCGGCACTCGCGAGTGAAAATCGAAACTAACGCGCGGAGAATAATTTGGCTATTTTCAGGCAAACTGCAAATTAGTTTTTTACTCAGTGGGCGGCAGGGTATGATATGCCTTCGATCATTAATAGCCGGCTGGGGATGCGCAACTAGTCGAATAAACTCCACTGAACCCAAAGGGATGCCACCGCGCAACGTTCGTCATATTATGATTGGTCTTGCTTCGTGAAATAGTTCGGATGAAATTGGACCACCAAAACTCGAAATGGAGAAAAATAACCCACAGTGGAATAAACAACACCGAATCGTAAGATTTTTTTGAACCACGTAACAGCCTAGTAGCTAATACTTGTAACGTAAGTGAAAACACTCGACATTGAAGATTTTAATATCGAACGTTTTGAGAACTTGGAAACCGTTTCCGTCCTCTGTGACCACACAAATACAATTCACTTGAAAATGACCTGGAAACTTTTCAAACAAAGAGGCTAAATCTTCAAAAAAACTGTTAATTAACTGGGTTAAACTGCTGAAAACTTCTAACAAACAAACTGCCAACGTTTATTGAACTATTGACTATTGACTTTTAACTATTGACTATATTTAAAGCTTCCTCGGTATAATCTGAGTTAGCCTAACGTCAGCAGCTTGTTTGTTAGAAGTTTTCAGCAGTTTCACCCCTTAAGTAAACAGTTTTTTTGAAAACTAGTGCTGAAATTAGACAGAAGACATGAGTCTTAAAAATTTAATAAAGAGGCTAAATATTTTTGATTTGATTATGTGCTGGAAAAAGTCGCCCTCGACTCTTAGGTCACATCGCGTCGGGGGATGATAGAGTGTTGTTGAGGGTGACGATGAACCTAACAGGGAAGAGGGGAAACCCGGTGCCTGCACTTAGCCTACTCCTGTCAAAAAGTACCAAGAGGACCACCAAATGACGCCCTTTCCGAAGGATGGTGTAACGGATTGGATACTATTATCATATGTTAATTCAGAAATTGGAGAGAAGATGAAAATATACCAGTTCAGATTGCACAATAAATATTGTGCAATGGCAAGGATTAAATATTGAAATCCATTTACACGGCTACTATTTAAGAGAAGACTATTAAAATAACTTCAAAAATACCTGGCTACTTGGTAGGCTATAGATAGGTATATGTAGTTAGAGATTGCTTACCTATATTTACGGGTATATATAGGTTGGCAGGTTCCCGAGTAGGCAGGTATTTTTGAATTGATTTTAATATTCACGTCAATATTGTGCAATCAGGATTCATAATAGATAGTTTTTCGGTGCCCGATAAAAGTGCATGCTCGACCTTGCTAGGCGCATAGTACTGGTAGTATCCCTGACCCCTGTGTACCTGGGCACCCGTATCAGCCTGTGTGCTATCAAATCTCGATACAGACAGTGCCTTATCGTCGACGCATCAGGAAGGAAGGTTGTCAACCTAGACCATATTGGTCTCCGCGACATAGTTTGTCGTGTCAATTTGTAGCATGGCCCATTCGGCGTGCTTTTAAACTTAGAAAACTTCAAGATCTAGTGGCGATTCTATTTTTTTTTCCAATCCCTATCATTTGCTCATCATCTGCACTACTGGGATTCGAACGACCAACGTTCAACAGTTCAAAATACAGGTAATTCAACTTGTATTTTATTGATATCTCTGGTTATATATTGCACACTGAAATTCGTTCCAACCATGTTGGTTTCTAACTGAGCTAGACGGCGCACGAAAGTTATATTATTTCTTTAAAAGTCATAATGGGATAAACCAAACGGTAGGCTTACTCCACTAATACGTGCTGTCGAGAGGTTGAAACAAAGAGGCTACTGTGCTAGCTACGAACCCTCTAACCTCTCTCCAGGGTACCCAGTCTCGAAAGTTTCTCGTTGACGGGAATTTTCGTTCTACATTTCATTTAACAAGGGACACGAGAATTTACGCCAACGAGAATCTTTCCGAGACTAGGCATCCTCAACAGATCCGGGTAGTCGGATAAATGGTCACCAATCTAGCCTCTGACTTAGCACAATGCTGCTTTACTTCGGTGATTTGACAAAAACCGATGTATTCACCATGCGAAACCGTTTGGTCCTTAAAGTTAATACGTGGATACATTTTAGATTCAATGATGTAACATATGGACCCAGCGTGCGTGGTCTATCCCCGCATGGTTAGCAGTGATCAAAGGGTGATCGATTGAGTTAGTTTGCGTGCCAAAACACATCCGTTGCGTCCAATAACTGAGGGAAAAAGCGATTCTAGCTTATTATATGACGACGATCTTGCTTTCTATTGAAAATATACGAACCCCATGCAAGCATACTCGCGTTGAAAAAGCGAGCGAACCGAAAGAAGTTCAGAACAAAGTTCTATTATTACCGACTTAAGCATAATAAATCTTTCTTTCTCATGGAAATTGCCGTTTTATTGTTAAGCCCCAATATGTATGTTGATGAACGATACTTTTTTAAGCTAGTCGATCGATTTACACCCATATCCAAACGCATCTTGAGCTTAACCCTGACCCTGATCCTCTTCCTAATCCTGATCCTGATCCTCTTCCTAATCCTGGCCCTGATCCTCTTCCTAATCCTGACCCTGATCCTCTTCCTAATCCTGATCCTAATCCGGATCCAGATCCAGATCCCAATACAGACCCTGGTCCTGACCCTGTTACTGATCCATATCCGTACCCTGAGCCTAATCGTGATCATTGTCTAGGTTATTGTCCTGATCAATGGATTTGTAAGTCGCCGAGCTGTCCGCTATTTGGCAAAGGATATAATGGGATTTCGCTATGCATTGGGACTACGCAGAGGCAATGGGGTACGTTAGGATTGAGTTGACGTTAAAAAAAGGAACATTGGGATCACTCAACCCGTACGACATGTGCATCCCATAACAAAATTGCCATGAGTTGAATGAAGACGCTTCATTCGCTGTCGCTCGTTGGCTCAGTGAATTTCAGCTATTTAATTTGTTCGGTAACTACGTTTGAGCCAATTAGCCCTATAAACAAGATGGCTGCCATAGGATAAAAGTCCCAGCAGAAATCACGGGAAAGCTTCCAACTCTAATTCCCAAAAGAAAGCTTTCGAAATATTATAAATTTCCCTTATGAGCTTTCAGAACTTTGCTTGATTAGGAATATAGAAGCACGTTTATAAAGGAACGCTCAATTATTCTTTATTTCAACATGAGAATCTGAACTTCCCCGTTAAAAATGCCTCTGCTCTTAAGCATTTCGAAAAATCGGAGGCCCAATATTTTAGCTACTTCGTTGTACGCACGCACGCACGCACACTTACAATTATTATCATTCCCAATCCATTATGTTTCTTACAGTTTCTATGGCATGCCTACTTAGGCAGAAAACACTCCCTTCATCTACACTTCTTGCTTACAATATCTCCTACCACCCCTCACCCACCCACCACCACGGTCCTTTAGTGTTAGTACTCTTGAGAGCGTCGTGCTAAGATTGATGAAGTTGGTACAATTTGAACAAATGTAGGCTATTACAGTACATCTGTAGAATTTACTCGCTGTAGTAGCATCAGCTGAAGAAGAACATGAGCTGAACCATCACTTAGCTCATAATGTCGCATTAAATTCCTAGCAAAAGGAAAACGGGAGACTAGAGACTATTGTAAAAGCACAGGCTTTCCGGAGGAAACGGTCCATGAAGCGATTTTTTTACCGTAGCTCACCGTAGTTTGCTTTATTTTAATCTTGCTAAGTTAAAATTTTTTTTTTGTCGAATGTGTAATAAGATGAATATTTTATTAAATGCTTCCGAAAGACGATGAGATAATTGTCATAATGGTAAGAGAGAACAGATGTCTTTAATTGCGTGTAGAATTGAAAGTGGATCCTAGAAGTCACTTGTTCGTGCCCAAGTTCAGTTAGTATTGGACTGAAAAGTTGTTGAGTTAATGAAACCGAAAAACTGTTAGTAATAGAAAGCACTCGTATGAATTTAAAACATTTAAGTGCAACATTTAATTGTGGTTATTGGACGAAATATATGATGGATCCAGATGAAAGCAGAAAAAGTTTCCCGGGGTATGAGCATAAATTATTTCTTTATTGTTGGTTGTCTCCAGCTGAAGTCGGGTAACAATTAAATAGATTTATTGGTTGTTGTATTGGAATCAATCTGGACAATTGGAAAGACGAATTGTACTCGGCCACGTTTTATTCGTAAGAAGAATTGCTGGCAATTAACTTGACAGTTCGACATGTTGTAAAACTTTCACCCGAAGTCAAGTGAGAATTCAGTTCGATTGTTATTTTATTTGGCAAATAAAAACATAGAAACATCGACGAATATTTTAATAAAGTTAAGAGTACTTTTCAGTTGTTATTTTCGATCCAATATAAACGCCGTGAAAATATTCTTTCAATCGAAAATGTGTGCCATCTGTTTTTGCCATGTTTGGCACAATTGGCATGTGTTTTAAAACATCTAGTTTTCTCATCAAAATATATTACCATAACTTTATTAGACGAGCCTGTGGTGAAAGAGAACTAATTGTTCGTTTCCAGTTTTACACTTCTCTCTAAACTTCAAATAGCGCGTAAAACAATTGTTTGCTTTCAGAGCCGGATCGATTGATATTCACAGACACTGAAATTCGGACTGAAAACAAAAATAGCACCAAACCCACGACTGAAAATAAAGTTACGGCGAACAAGCGATCTAAACACAAAACAAAAAAGACGCTACGAAAGTGAAATGAGATTTTCTCCAGCCTACCTTTCACAGACGTGACGACTGTAAGGTGCTGCGGATTGAGTTCTGCCAGTCTTTTGATCAAGTCAATTTGTTCCAAAGTCAACTGAACCGCGTCCAAGTATTGCGCTCCGCACGGCACATATGCCGACCAAAACTGAAACATAAAAAACAGACACGCCAAACGGCCGTTTTACAACGAGAATTGCGATCAAGTAAATCTATAAGGCAGCTGGTGGACTCAAGTGTGTAAGTGCGTGATCCGTAAAAGAAAACTTTCTTTCTCTGGAAAGATGACGAACCCGAATATATTCAAATACACCTGGATATCGTCTCGTCTGCAGCTTTATGGTTTACAACTAAAATGCAACAACCACTCGACTGCGGAAGCCGATCTTCTTCATTGATGTGAGTACCCAATCGAAAGTATTTTATTATACCTTCGCTCTGGCTGAATCATTGATTTCTGATATCCTATGGGGCCATAAAGATGATAAAGAGTTAGCGTAACTGCCGTGGAGTCTAACTTCGACTCGGACGATCGCGGAACTATTCGATTGGGTAGCTTTTTTATGTTTGGGAAATTGATATTTCAAACATGCGTTGTTGGATATGTGTTTCTTCCTGGAGGCGTTATAAAGAAAAAAATTGTTGGTTTTTTATCGAATTTTTCAATGAAGTTAATGTTGTTTGTTGGTAAAATCCGATAACGGAAAGGTGGAAAATTCGTCGAGTTTCACTACAAGAAATATACTTCCAGTGTGATTCTGTTCTGAGCAGATTTGGGTGGGTGCAGCGCGACGTCGGCGTTGTGGGTACGGAGAGTTTGCATGGACACCGATGTTTGGGAAATGCCTGAGGCTATGAAATGTGACCTTCGGAGAAGACATACGTCGGGGGGCTACCGCTAAATTCTAGCGTACAGGGAAATTCTCAAAAAGTTGCGCATTTCACTATTACTAGCCGTGTTGTACGAGACAAAACTGAAACCGTGTGAAGTCAGTGCCAGACGAACAAGGGTAAACGTTGCTTCACAACATGTCTTTAAATCTTGTCAATTTGGCGACTTCACATTTTCTCTAGAGCTTTGAATTTCTCAATGCGTAAACAGTAATAAATCAGAGCACCCCAAAAAATTTACAAAGGTATTTAAATAACAATAGTTACGGCATATAGCAAATGACAAAACGGTATTAATTGGTATAATTGGCCGCATTGAATGTATAGGAGTGGTAAGCCCTAACTATACTGTACGTAGAGCTTGTAGGCATTGAGATTAACGCTCTACAGCTACAGTGTACCCAAAGAATCGGCTCCTTTTTCTTGGCTGGCGATACGGGGCACTACGAGTTAAAGAAAACTACCAACCTGTGCCCCGACCAAGCCTCTCCTTAGACGTGGCAAATCCGTATGCGACCAATTACTCTTCGACCAAGGCTCGACTTTCTCCAAGTCAGCTGTGAAGTTGAAACTCATGATCTTGTTGTGTACAAACTTCCTCACGTTCCACGGTAGATCGTTGTGACTGAAACAAAACACGAACACCAACAACAACAATTAGTAAGTCGTGGCACGTATGCATTAATCAAGGGTTGCTAGCTAGCTAGGAGACTCCCGTCGCACCCGCCTAGACGATAGCATAGCTTCCAGTGGCGCACTCGGTTCAGGTAGGAACCGAAGTGTTTGGCGTGTTGGATTCTACGGTTCTCGTGAGATCATTGAAGCTTAGCAACAATATAGCGCTGGATCATGGGCGACTGAACGGATTGACATGCAGATACACCGGTTCTCATGCGATCACCAAAGCTAAGCAACACTGCAATGGTTCATGGGTGACCGAACAGATTGGCATGCTGGATACACCGGTTCTCGTGAGATCACCTAAGTTAAGCCACATTGCGATGGGTCATGGGTGACCGAACGTTTCGGCATACTGGATACACCGGTTCTCGTGAGATCACCGAAGTTAAGCAACATTGCGTTGGGTCATGGGTGACCGAACGGTTTAGCATGTTGGATATACGGGATCTCGTGAGACCACCGAAGCTAAGCAACATTGCGTTGGGTCATGGGTGACCGAACGGTTTAGCATGTTGGATATACGGGATCTCGTGAGACCACCGAAGCTA
>QKMV01000312.1:0-24885 GCA_003287335.1 Lednia tumana
CACTTAAATGATGTACTGACAAAGTAAAGCCTCGAGGCTTTACTTTGTCAGTACATCATTTAAGTGGGCCGATACTTCATTTTTTATAATCATAATTTGTCAGAAAATAAACTGGCACTGAAAACGCATAGTGACGTTATTTTGCATCTTTACGCCTACACGAGACCCAAGCTAATGGGAAGCTAATCTCGCAATGTAGATCTTGGTACCAGCCTATCGCAGCAATGAAATCGCATGCTTTTCACTACGGTCCGAAGCAAGCGGTTTTGAGCAACCAAATCGACAACATGTTAAAAATTGACACAGATCGTTTGAAATTCATCGAAGGAGGAAATTTTAAAAGTAGCGTTCGTTGAAACTTGAAGCGGATTGCAAAACATGAATAAAAAGCCAAGAAACGTTCTCAATCCTAGAGATCAGTGGTCCCTACAGCCCTGTCCCACCAGCCCTGCGCCGTATCCATGTGGTAACGTTTGCCGACGTGGCAGGGGACGCGATCGGCAATTGCCTCCCGATGGAGTTCATGTGCAAGTCGGGTCAATGCATCGACCTTGGCCATCGCTGCGACAACCTCTACGACTGCCGGGATTTCAGCGACGAGCAAAACTGCCTCGGTTTGGTCACACGACATGCACAAATTTTACACCTCCTCCTCCAACCCAAATATCATCTTGTACCTCCAACGTGTATCAATGAAGACATTTTACACGTTTAGCTGTGCCTAGTTTTTAGAAAGTATACCCTTATAGACCTCTGTATACACCTGGTTGGTCGTTTTAGTGCATAGACGCAGCGACTCGCGCCGTATTGGACTTTCTACCTGTTATCTGTGTGTTATTTTGTGTCTAGCGTAGGGTAGCCGATTTGGGTAGAGAGTCGCCAACCGTTGCTGTATTTTTGTGTACTTCCCTTCGTATGTATTTTTGTGTTTTGAGAGTTGCTAGAACTCGTTTACCATACCTGAGTAGCAACTAGTGAGCTCTATAGACGAGAATTTACCTCTCTCTCTCTATCTCTCTCTCTCTCTCTCTGTGTGTGTGTCGTATTGGTTGACTAACCTAATTCACCTTGCTCACCTAACTAAATAGCGGGTCTAGAAATATTTGGAACATTTTTTTTCACTGATTGTCTGTCTCTAGCTAGAGCATCTTAGGTAAACTCCCCGTTGTAAATACTGCAGGTAGTTGAACTTATTGTACTACCGTATCTTAGTGGAGTTAGTTTGAAATTGAGACGGTTGCTGTTCTTGCGGCAACATGACGTCCTCTAGTTTTCTGAAGACCTAAATGCATTCGAATGAGAACGTATTCGTGTGCCAAGCATGCCATACAATTGTTCGATACCAGCATGGGCATACCCACGTATCTCTCGGGGTGACGTCTCACCCTGCGAACGAATGTCTCAATATCAAGCTGACGTACGTACGTACGTATCAAGCTGACGTGATCATCGACGTACTTTATGTAGTCTTACATATTTTTGTACGAAGTAATGATCTTTTGGCCTCCCCGCGAAAGTTAGATTTCGCAAAATCATGCATTTTCCCTATTTTCGACGTTCACGAAATTCCCAGCCCGGGAAACGAAAGACGCACTAACATTCCGTAGAAAACTACTTTCTTAATCAGACGGATGCGATCAACACCTATCGATGACAATTTACAAGGAGTCGAACTCTGGTTGATCTTGTGGCAAGAGATCTAGGCCGGCTTCAACGCACTTGCCAGAGAAAACAATTGGTGTTGCTCCAAAGTTAGTTAAAACCTCTCAAACTTTGCTGCCCTATTCGGAGATCAAAAAGAATCGCAAACTTTCATTCACGTCCAGAAGCCAAGGTGCTTTCCCACCCGGCCTTCCCTAGCACACCCACTGGTTCTGTACACAAGGAGTCGCACCTTGAACATTCCTTGACGCCCGGCATTGCAGGCTGCCAGCCCGGGGAGTTCACTTGCCTGTCCGGCGACTGCGTGCCCGAAGACCAGCGCTGCAACCGCCGCCTCGACTGCCTGGACGGATCCGACGAGAGGAACTGCCCGGTGCCGACCCCTGCCCCGAGGCCGTCGCCCGTGCAGGTAGGGGAAATACTCTTGCTTTAGACGCTATTCGGGGTGCGTTTGATATCTCATCGCGCATCCACCACGCGTTCGCTGTGCACACGTTTGCGTTTGATAAATTAACTGAGCCTGCTCGTTCGATTTGGACCACGACCCGCGCGGACTCTGGCCGCACCACGAATCTTGAGCGTGCAGTTGAGAGCGCGCGATATGGGGGAGAGAAATTGCACCTGGCTTTTAAATTAATAGATTAAAAATAGCGCTTCGACTGAAATAAATGGCTTGAATTGAAGTGAACGAAGTTATTTTACCGAGGAAGAGAGGTGGAGAGGACAGTTTTAGCTGATCTGAGGTCTTCACAAAAAACATTGCAATGGCAACTTTCAGAACTATCAGAAAATGATACGCCTGCAGCAGGTCTATCGTAGCGATCTGTCACGTGAACGAGCATACAGTGTGCGCACAGTGAACTTGTTCCTCAAACGCACCCTTGATTAAGCTATGGAGTTTTACAGCTACAGACTATATTTAGACTATCTGACCTTGATAATCAATTTCAGCGACCATCTTAGGCATGCCATCGATTTTCTAGACAACTGGTGCAGCTTCTGAAGATGTGATAGCACTTTGAGCTGGCTTTACAATGTCAAGTTCACTATCCCTTTTAAAAAAAACTGTTAATAACTGGGTTAAAAATTAGATTAATTAGATATGAGTCTCAAAAATTCACTATCCCTCTTTGTTTTTTAGTTAAACCGTCACACATTATCTAACCGGTCATTGTAAAGCCAACTCTAGGAGAAAAAATCCAAAAATTCGCTTCATCCTAACGCTTACAGTGGCCGAGTTGTCTTCACTGAGTCAAAAGACGACTGGATAAAAGGCATTCCAGAGTAGATAAATGTTATGGATCGGTGCTCTTCTCATGACAATCAAAATCCCACAATTCTGATTATCTCTGGAATGCTAGCCGTCCATTAGTGGGATTTTAAAAGAAAAATTGAAGCAAAGTTCGTGAATTCGCACATAAGTTGAATGGAATGCATCCCACCACCCTTCGATCGTAGTTCACCGAACAGCAGTTGACAATATCACGGCCGGACCTTGAGACCCTCTGGTACTTCTTTAGCCGCCCGTGGACCGCTGCGCCGGCCAGTTTGCCTGCCGCTCCGGAGGACAGTGTGTCCCCTTGTCTGCGAGGTGTAACGACCGCGTCGAGTGCCAGGACTTCTCCGACGAGGACAGCTGTGGTAAGCTCTTTGTCCACTTTGCTATTTTGGCAGATATTTCATGTCGTCGATTTTGAATTTAGGTAATAGATTGTGACGGGGCTCTCAAGTGGGGATCTAAACCTTTGCTAGTGGTATGGATACTCGTTGGCTGATTTATTTTTCTACCGGCAAGAGTAACATAGCCCCATGATTTATTTGAATCGTTGTAGCGAGATAATGAATGGAAACTAACTGTCGAAAAATGCAGTAAACATGGATATTTGCAACTATCAAAGCCATAAGGGAATGAACGTGGGTATAGTTTGAAAACTGTTATTCTAGCGTATAAGTGGACTTTGAAAAGTGGTAAAATGGCAGTGGGTAGACTTGAAGACTGGTAGTCTGAAAACTGGTAGACTTTGAAGAAGACCGTTTGGCGCGCAGGCCACAGGTGTCCGCGAGGACAGTTCCGCTGTGAGAACGGGCCGTGCATCGACGAGCGCAGACGCTGCGACGGCCATATCGACTGCCCCTTTGATACTAGCGACGAGCTCGACTGTCGTAAGTGGGGCCAGCCCCCCCGGCTCCGGCCCGCTGGGCCGTAGACCCCTCCCACGATAAACAGCGTAACACTGTAACCATGGCAACTGCTACCTTTTGTGGTACACGAGATGGTGGCTCACTCTATTGTGAATATTGCACAAATGAGATCAGACTTTTCTCCGAGGACGGAACGTACTTTTTTTCAACGTGTCCATATTGTCAATCCGTAACTCTCCCTAATATTTTATGGAGTTAAGAATATAAAAATCACTTCAAAAATGCCAGCCTGTTCGAGGATTTGAACTCCAGACCTCCGGTTTACCACCTGCTTTCTGCTCTACCACTTGAGCTAAACAGGTTTTGACATGTAATAACCGGAGGTCCGGGGTTGGATTCCTCGAGCAGGAAAGCATCTTTGAAGTGATATTAATTTTCTTCGCGCTTAAACTTGCCGTGTAAATGGCGTTACATTTGTCATCTTTGTCATTCGATGGCGTTTCTTTTGCGTCCACATATATTCAAACCACGTCCTTTCAAAGAAAAATCTGATATCTGCACACCTAATCGCTTTAACAGATAATGACAGTCCAGCAGCTGATTTCGGTCTACTAATCTTGTGAATATTTATGTTTAATTGTTTTGTGTACAGAAAAAACGGAACAGGAGCAACTAAGAACTAATACTTTTATTAACAGAAATGTGCGCCGAGAAGGAATTGGACTGCGACTCACAAACTACCAAATCAACTCTATAAATAAATATAATGCCATTTGGCGAAAGGGTTAATTAAACTGCTAAAAAGATTACCACATTACCACATTACCACATACCACATCACTGGCGTTATGACAAGCGTTTGGCCAAGTAACAATACTAAACAAATCAAATGGAATACACTAAAAGCCTAATGCGTTGTACAGGAACCATGGGACTGGTCATTAACTTAGATCTGCGACAAACCAAGATCAATTCTGAGCATTCCTCTGAATTTTTCAGGAGGAACACCAGGTGGACTCAATCTGAAGACATACCCGAACGATCAAATCATCAAAGAAAGTAAGTCAATTGTTTATCACTGTTTCATTTAAGTGAATTAACTCTAAAAACTGGATAAGATTCATCCCTTGTGGCTGTAAAAAAACAAATCGATTCATTTCATGAATTGAATTAAATAATACCTACCGACATTACTTTTTCTCCATGAAAATGTTCTGAACGAAATGATTGGATAATCTATTGAATTAACAGTAGTGACTTGAATACTAATTAAGCACTCTCTCATGAGCGTTTTTCAGATTAGAATTTGGCTAGTTATAACTTTGATATTACTTCCATGGGCTTGGGTGGATTTCTTCTTGTCATTCTTTCTTCATTCTAGATCAATAAAAAGTACAAATACAAATGTTCAGATATCATTCGACACCCTCTTCTTTCTTGTCTTTTCTTTCATTTCACCTACCTACCTTAAAAATGACACAAACCTGGAAAAGAGCTGACTATTAGTAACATCTGTTGGTTTTTATTTTGTTAATTGAAGATATGTGATTCAAGTGTAGTGCTTACTTTTATACGCGAATTGAGAGAGTGCTTGCATCGTAGTGTTGTAAACTCGTAGTTTGTTGACACTAACACAATTGTATTGTTTTTCTGGATTTTCTTTTTGCCAACCACCCACAGTTGCAAAGGGTAAGTGAATAAATAAAACAAAAAAATCCAACTGTGATTTTTGTCCTTAAAAACACTAACAGGGAACGGAATTCGGCGGCTCAGTTGATAACAGCATGGGAGTGCCGAGGTTTACCAATTCTTTGAGCATCCTATTTTTATTTTGCACGATTTCACGATTTTATTTTGCCGTTTTGATTAATATGAGGTTTACGTTTTTAACAACTTGCACATTGGAAATTTCCAGCTGATTTTTTTCTGGTGATACAGATGAGTCTAAGTCTTGCCAGCTGCTTGAAAAAAATTAACTCAGCATTTTTTTTCCATTTAGAAGTTTGCTGGTTTGCATTAACACTTACTATCATGCCTACTGCAATGTTTGAAAAATAATTTTCCCTTCAAGTTCATGCTGATATAATTTGTCTGCTAAAAAAGAATAGATTTTTGTGTAAAAATTTGCCTGGCAAAGCTTTCTTGCTCTAATTTTCAGAAATACCTGAATTTTGCAAACCATATTTTTGCACCATTTGTTTGAAACCCTACCTTAAAATGCTTCCAAATGCTCCTGAAAGTAGGTGTACCCTATAGTTTAGTTTGCATCTGCACCCATTTCCCCGCTGCACAATAGTTTGCAGTGCAAGATCGGGAAATATAGGTGGTAGTATAGAAAACCAAAAAGTCCTTATATTTTTCCTAAATCTCTTGCAGTTATTGATAGAATAATTAAAAAAATTGAATGCTCTAATATTCGGGCACAAAAAAGACATTGAACCATTAGCCAGCCAAATGTCAACAGTAGAACAATTTTGTTTTGATGCTGTTGCGGAATGTCAAAAAAGAAACTAAAAACGCTGAAATTTGAATTTGTTAAGCAAAGTAGAATTGGCATCACAAGGCATCTCTCAGGGTTAAACTTCCTCATGGTAATTAAATCAGCCCGCCTAGAGCAGCGACTCCAAGGAACAAATCTCAAACAAAGCATACCCCCATCAGCACAACCCTAATGCCAGTGCCTCGTCCCAACTTGCACCTTTGTCTTGTGACACTCCCGTGCCGTTAGATCGTGAGGTGGTGTTCCAATGCCGCGACGAGGGTCCCCTTCGAGCGAGAGTGCGCTGGGTGCGCGGCAACGGCCAACAGCTACCGCCCGGCTCAAGGGACGTCGCCGGCCGGCTGGAGATCCCAGACATCCAGGTCGAGCACTCGGGAACGTACATGTGCGAAGCCGTGGGCTACCCGAGGACGACGCCCGGTGCCAGCGTTACTGTCACCCTGCAAGTCGACAAGTGTGAGTGGACAATGATCTTCGTAAGCGTTTACACTTGTTTTATGTTTTTAATCGATTTAGACACCATGTCTAC
Source organism: Lednia tumana (assembly GCA_003287335.1). Taxonomy (NCBI): domain Eukaryota; kingdom Metazoa; phylum Arthropoda; class Insecta; order Plecoptera; family Nemouridae; genus Lednia; species Lednia tumana. The sequence goes on from QKMV01000312.1 coordinate 6,834, forward strand.
TTCCTAATCTTAGCACTGTTTGCAATAAAACTTTTAACTAAACTGGGTTACAGTGCTACGAACTCCAGTAATAAATTTCCAACGTTTCGCTAACTGCTCTGTAAGCATCAAGAATAAACATAGTATACAAATAAAATAAAGATAAATACCATGGTATTGAAAAATGAGCATGACACATCCTTTAGAAGGAGACTACCGTAAATGAACGTTCCACCACAGGTGTCACAAACCTAACATTCCGACGGTATCAAATTGACTTAATTCAGCTCATAGAACAATACGCAACACGTTGGGAATTTACAAGTGGACTTCTTATCAGTTTTACCCAGTTTAGTTAACAGATTTTTTGAAAACTTTTAATAAGCTTCTTGTAGTCAGCCTATACAATCCACATAAGAGCAACGCCGACGGGGATAACTATTCGAATTATTTTTCAATTGAATGGAATAAACCCTTCAGTGATGCACTTAGTGCAAGGTTGTCACCGGACCTTTAACCAGCCTTTCTTTGGGCATAATTTTTCTCCATTTGCGAACACGTCCACTCGACTATAGTGACGTATAATGCGAAGTACGAGATGAATGTTGAGAATCAGGCATCTACTAGACAACCCTCTGAAAATGAACATATGCCAATATGTGACTTAGCTGCAGGTAAGTGGTCTGGTACATGTCTGCAGAGATATCGAGATAATGTTAAGATTCAATCATCATCTTACCAATGGTAGCACCATTCCTTATGCTACGTACTAATAAATTACAGTGCAATCTGTGATGTATGGTCGAGTGAATTTCAACGCAGATCAATTTGTCGTCTAACAATTTATTTCTCGTCGCTTGACACCTTCGTTAACTTTGCGCAAGCAGCCGGAAACGTTAGGATAATCTCTTCTGGCTCTAAGCCGTCCAACCAGCTCCTACCCGCACCTGGGTATGAAGAGTTTCCGGAGAAGCCATCTCCGTTCCTCAAGTACGGGCATGTGCCCTACTCGGAGATGCACTTTTACAATTCAGGTTTGTCTTCATTTGTTCTGGAATTTTACGAGACTTGCTATAGTTGATCTTATTCATCACCTTGTGACGAATTTCATGTTCATCTTTGTACAATTTCTTTCCTAATGCTTTCCACTCAAAAACAAAAACGGTGAGTTACAATCTGCCATATTGTGCTATAAGGACGACAAAACCAACTCATATTGTGGAACCATGTTGTCACTTGCATTTAATTCTCCTTGGATCGATTTGCCAACCCACTAAAGGCTAAAATATCATCTCTGATTGGTCACATCACGGTAGCTCAGATGGAAGAGCCCCTTGGAGTACCAATCTGGCGGTCTGGGGTTCGATTTGCCATCCTGACTGCCATTTGAGTTAATTTCAGCAGCGACCGAAAGCGAAAAACCAGAAAAACCGATAGTTTTTTTAAAAATCGAAAAACCAGGAACAAACCGGTATCTAGTTGGCGGTTTACTTCGGTTAATGTCGGTTTTTAAAAAGCCTAAAGGCCATTAGAAATCCTCATTTTAAAATATTTAAAAGCCAAAATTTCGAAATGTTTGACAACGTTCTTCATTCCCAAGGTTTTGTACAGGTTTGATCTTCAGGTAAAGTTGAACTTCGGTGAAAATGGAAGAAATTTTTCTCACTTTGCACCCAATTTCATGTAGGAAACAAAAAAATGTATTTTTTTCACAATGCACAGAAACTTGGAATTAACTGGTTTGAAAAGTTTTGAAAACCAGTATTTTTGTGCAAGTACGAAAGGGAAATCGAACTCTCAGGCGGTTTCAGTCACTTTATTGGTCAAAGAAAAGCCGCTTACTCCCTTTTTCCGTGTTCAGCCGCGCCGCCCCCGATTCGACCGCCAACAGCCTGCGGACTCCAGGAGGCCACGTGTGTCAACGGAGAGTGCATTTCCAAGCAATACGTATGTGACGGCAAGTTCGACTGCTCTGACGGATCCGACGAGATGCGATGCAGTGAGTGCGACCCTCTTTTGTCATCCCCTAAATCCCAACCAATATGTTATGCTACTTTGTTCAGTGCAATTCTTTGTTGCGTTCTGCTTGAAATAGGCAAATATTTACTTTTTGCCGTGTCAACCTACGATGTCTATGAAGCGACCTACGTCAGTCATCTGATACTTTGATCAATGATATACAATAATACAATGATTTTAGAAGAAAATGCCAAATATAATGTAGCTTAATTGCTCTGCAGGGAAGATTTTTGATTTGTAGATCCTTAGTATAGCCAAACCAGTGGCAAAGCGTCAGGGGAAGGTAGATACTGCCTACCCTAAAAATGCCAAAATTCCAATTTTGGAATGAGCAAATCTAAAGTAGTCTCCACTATAGAATGCTGAATGACAGACTTTCAAGTCTAAACGAGAAAATCAATCGAGAAACGTTCCACGCACGGGCCGATAGGCAGCAAGAGCTTCAAGGAGAGAAATCGAGATTTTCGCTAAATCCAAAAATCGCAGGATTGACTTCATATACAAAAAAAAAAACTGTAAAAGTGAGGCAGCTGTACAATTTCAGGATCTAGAGTTTTAAATCCGAGGGCTTGGTGCCCTAATTTAGTTGAATTTCACGACCCAGTCTGAAAATAAACGTCTCATCCCACAGTAAAAAGACCCGCACCTCCCCACTAGTCCAAATATACCATAGCACCTTCCGAAGGCCCTGCCAATCAGCTCATCTCACCAAAACCTGACTGACATGTTTCTCGGCGCGCAGGTCCGCAGGGCTGCGAGCCCAACCAGTTTCGCTGCGCCAACAAGAAGTGCGTGCTGAAGACGTGGCGCTGCGACTCGGAAGACGACTGCGGTGACAACTCGGACGAGCAGTCGTGTGCCACCAACCCCCCGGGGTCGGCGTGCCTCTACCACGAATTCCAGTGCCAGACGGGGGCGCAGTGCGTGCCCCGATCCTTCCACTGCGATCTCGAACGCGACTGCGTCGACGGCAGTGACGAAGTCGGATGCTGTGAGTTGACACACGATTTTCTCCGTCTTTTTTCAACATCCTACTTCGATCTTCGTATGCTGGACTCACAACAAAGACAAAAGTGTATCGTAATGCGATTAGCGTTTTTCTTTCAGCTATTCAGAGACGATCCAAGTGGCTCAGGAGTCTTTATTTAGCTAGAAAAAACGCTTTTCGCTTTCGCATGTGTTGTGAATGTAGAATACGATTCTTTCGATCATTGAACGATGACGAGTCGGCTGTAATGGGCTCTTTGTGCGGTTTTCAGCATGCTGGACGTTCCCTCATAGTGATCTGACACAGTTTTACTAGAGTGACTCAACACTGTAAAATAGCCAAGCTGACAAAACAGCACAGAAGCCACATACTTTGTACGAGATCTTACTATATTCGGGCTTTGAATTCGGATGAGTACCGAATCCTTTTTTCTCAAACCAGATGCGGCACAAAAAAATCAATACGCTTCAGCAAGCTTCACAACAGCTGTCTTAAAAAGCTTTCATATTTTAGCCAAAAGCCAAGTGAAAATATTTTAGGTAAACTATCCCAAACTCCGTACAACAACATGGTTTGGTACGAGTTTCCTGTTGTAAATTTGAGTGCCCCAGAGGTGCTTTAAGCTAATTTCATCATTTTTCCATGGCGAACTCCGCGTGAAACGTCCCAGCTATCACGAAATGCCTCTAATCGTTTCTATTTTTTCCTCCCCAGCACCGGTCCACATTCAGACGCCGCCTCCACCCATGGTTGTCCTCGACATCGGCGAAGTGTTCACCATCACGTGCACAGCTGTCGGCATCCCGACGCCCGAGATCTCGTGGCGACTCAACTGGGGACACATCCCCCCTAAGTGCACGACAACCAGCGTCAACGGCGTTGGCGTGCTCACCTGTCTCGACATTCAGGTAGGACCAATTTAGCAAGTCCCCAACAATTTACTTCTCAACTTGTAATTCCAGGCTCAAATTTGGTAATCAAGACGTAGAATTGCTCCATGAATGACCATGATTGAAACGTTTCTTGGAAGCAACACCTCCAAATCCCCCTGCTTTGTCTCTTTTCGGCACAACTGCCTTAACTGATAATAATCGTATAAAAAAGAGGTGGCCAACTATGATTTCGCCTAGGCGAAATTTTTTTCTCCAACCGACCCGGAGTTTGCGTGTTTTCTCTTGCTCAAAGTCGGAGTCTCTAACTCCAGTTTCGATTTTCTTCAAGACATTCAAAATCTTGTGCAGAGTTTACAAATTGTGGTGTTAAGCATACGGCCTAGAAAGAGCCCTTACTCGGACCGTACGCCTGCCCTGACCTTCTCGACATTGACCCCTTCTTATCCACAGGAGAGCGACCAGGGCGCATACAGCTGCGAGGCGATCAACAACCGCGGCTCGAAGATCGGCGTTCCCGACACGATCCTAATGATCAACAAACACCAAACCACGTGCCCACGAAGTACCTTCAACTCGGAGGCGCGATCGCTGGATGAGTGCATTGCCTGCTTCTGCTTCGGCGTCGCGACCGAGTGCAACAGCGCGGACCTTTTCACCTACCAGGTACTAGGGACTTGCCACACGTCCCGCTTTCAGATAGACTGCCCCGATTTTTACTTCACAGTCCTGCGTCTCGTTAACTTATCAAGCTGGACACATTCGTCTCGTTTGATAGAAATAATTGCACCTTAATAATAATTCTTTCCATCAGTTCAAATTGCAATGTGTTTTTAAAACTTACCACAAAAAATTACAAATATATATGTACACGTCTCATCTGTGGCAATACCTTGCTCAATCCAATGCCCATAATACAGTTTGTGACCCAAAACTCGCCAAGCAAGTTTTTTCAGATTAATGTATTTTTATGGGTAGCGCATAGATTTGTATCAAAACCACCTTGATTTAATTTTTTGGGAGATGTACACCTGAACCCTCTTCTTATCCTAGGTAGCTTCAAGTGACCCCCCTCGCTATAAAGTACATGTTATTAGGTGGCAAAAAGTTGTGCCATGTCCTCTAGTTGTGGCAACCCTAGATACAACCCGCCTTTGATCTTCTTCTCTTTCGTGCCATGCTCCGGTTGTTAACAAATTCACCCATGGAGGACGGAACATTGAAACTAAATTTAATCTATGAATAATAATTCTTGAATCCCAGATTTTATATTACGTAAGCTGAAAATTATCCGACTATCGGATAGATTCCAGAGTATCCAAGAGTCTAGGGTATCTAAGAGTCGAGGCGTCATAATCCCAAACTTCTACATACAAACTTGTGTTTTCTATACATCCCTTTACTACGTTCAACTCCGACTAAACGGCCATTTCCTCTTGTCGACAGCTACCCCCGCCATTCGACCAATACAAGCTGGTGACCGTGAACGTGCCTCGTGGCAACGCCTTGCTATCCATCCGACCTGACTACACGTTCGGTGGTCAGCAGCCGAACATCCGACCTATCGCCCGACAAGGCTTCCACGTGGTCGGCCGCTCGGCGGAACGCGAGGACCCTTACAACGTGCCCTTCTTCGTGATGCCCGAGAACTACCACGGCAACCAGCTCAAGTCGTATGGTGGATACCTCAAGTACACCGTACGCTACGAGGGCAGTGGAAGACCGGTGGCCGCGCCCGACGTTATCCTCTCGGTAAGTTCTTGTGGACGTCGGCGACGAAGCACTTAAAAATAATCGGCGAGCTAGATTGCCACCTATTTGTGTGTTGAGCGTACTTTCTGATTGTACTAATGCCTCTGGGCTATCATCATTATAACAAACTATAGAATTTCTATGAGAACTTCCCTATCCATAGGCACCTAATGTATAGGAATTCTCAGAGTCAGATTTGTTCAGGAAAACATCCTACTTACGTGTAGGTACATAATATATAGTCCTACTCCTATTAAAAGTTACTGTTTTCATAGACTTCATTGATTTCGTATCAAGAACTAACAGCTTCAAAATAGAAATCTGAAAAGTGAAAAGTCTTATTTGATTATTAATTACCTAGAGCTTGATACATGAAACAGGCGAGGTTTTAAAATAATATATTATGATGTACAGTGTGCTCAATTTTAATACATCTGGTAGTTTGAAATGCAGCAAAGAATCAACAACGTTCGTAAGCTAGCATCTTCAAGCTCAAACAACTGCAGAGCTCATCTGCAAAACATGCTCGTAAAATTCTCGAAAAATATGCTACATACCATAAAAAGCTCTCAACCTCTATGATTAAACAAACGAGGGTTCCTTGTGGCTCCACCTACCTGTGCAATGAAAATTTCCACTGTATTTATCGCGTACCCAACTGCGCTAACCAAAACGTTTTTACCGCAATGTCCGTTTCTTCCGACGATGACTGACCCCTTCCTGCCGTCTCCAGGGCAACGGCTACACGCTGGTGCACACGGCTCGTGTCCCTCTCACCGCTGGCAGGGACAACGAAGTCACTGTGCGCTTCTTCTTTGGCCAATGGCAAAAGCGCGGCGAAAACTCTGGCGACGGTGGACTGGCCTCGCGCGAGGAGATCATGATGGCACTGGGTGCAGTTGACAACATCCTCATCAAGTAGGTTCAACGTTTGGTGATGCATAATTTTTGGAGTGGTTGCAGTTTTTGAGCAGAATTTTTGCTAAGTTGGAGGAAACATTATGGTTCGGTCCCTGGATATAGATGCAATACAACATTTTGCCAACTTTTTTCATTGCAGAGATTGTTTATGTTGAGTTAACACCCTCTGCCTAAATAATCATTAAAAAGAAAGCATCTTTATTTTACGCAACTCACAATTTCTTTGAAATTTACGAATTTCTTTGACCTGGTTTTGCATTTCAATTAGTAATTGAAGCATTGTTTAAAAACATAGCAGGTATGACTCCTGGGGGAGGGGAGAAGCACCTCTTATCCCATTCTCCAGTGGGTGCCAATACTTCGTATTCACTTGGGTAAATCATCTGACTTCGAAGCAGTTTGGAACAGAAATTAACGATTGCCATTGTTTGCTTTGTGGGTTAGTTCTGTTCCGAACTACTTCCGACTGCTCTGGCAAATAAAGCTATGTAGCGCGTTAGCACCGCGAAGGTCGTGGAACTGACTCAAACAAAAATGTTTTGTCACGCAGATCGCAATACATTGGTGGAAACAGTCTGGACACGACAATCACCAGCATCAGGATGGACTCTGCTGGCGTCAGGAACACCGACCAGGGACTCGCTACATTCGTTGAGGAGTGCCGCTGCCCTGCCGGATATTCGGGACTCTCCTGCGAGGTAGGCTCTTGATCCTGCACTACAACAATTTTTAAATTTAACCTTTTAGCCTCACGTTCACAATTTTCTCAAATCTAAACGTACAACACAGGAGCAGTCTATGAAATCAAATCATACTTCTTCGGGCTTAGTGCGAAGACTATACAACCATGTGTAGCCATGCGCATAGCTCATTAAGAAACTGTCCTATGATTGGTCCAAACATGCTTAGAATCGTCGAAACGTTTATACAGGCTGTGGTATTCATTGTCGGCTTTTCTAAGATCGGAGAGTATGTTCATGATCTTCAAAATTGGTTATGATGGCGAGAAAAAAATCACGGTAAACCAGATGTCAGTTATCTGACAGCCAGATTTAGCAATGGCATCTGCCATGTCTCTGAAAAAGTTGTGATTATTATGATTTTGATACGATTTAGCTAGTTTTGTGTAGTTAGTACGAGTTTAGTGATGCGTTAAATCGAAAGCTTAGATGATGATGAGGATAATACTTGCAATTTTATATTTTATAGTATTGATTTACTACATCTTAAAACCAGTCTTTAGTGCACATTGTCTTTAGCCTCTAATTTAATGTGAGCTGGTAGAGATGCCTGGATGACAATAATGTGGCCTGAAAAGGGTAACTTGGTCTCCATCCAAGTGTCCAAGAAAGGCACCTTCCACCCAGGGCAACCTACTGCTGACCCTTATATTTGTCGAATCGTGTCCGCAGAGCTGCGCGTCAGGCTTCTCGCGACACCGTTCAGGCCCTTGGCTGGGACTCTGCTCACCCGTGGACGTTTCCTGTCCTGCCGGCAAGTACGGCGACCCCTCGAGGAACGTGCCTTGCCAGGACTGCCCATGCCCGCTCACCAACCCAGGCAATCAGTGAGTATCCAGCACCATGATCTCTTTCACCTGGCATGCTTCTTCAAAGAGTAAAACAAACATATTACTTCAGTACCTGCATTTCACATTGAGCTTCCCTACTAGAAATTTCCTGCAAGGCTTCCACCATACATTAATTATATCGCATGAAATCCAAACTCAATGTGGTAGGTATAGGTATTCCACAAAGCATCCATCTCAGTATGTAAACTTGTTCTAGTGTGAGTTTGCACTTCTTCATTAAATGCATTCTAAAGTCCATCTCGCTCTTAAACTACCAAACATTTGAACCCTTTCTCTTCTACTTCTTCAGCTCAATGGTAAGCTATAATAAGCCAATTTGAAGAAATTTCCACCAAATATACTAAGTCAATTCATTACTTAAGTACTGAATCCTATATGTTATATAGTAAACTGGAACTTAGAGCTACCTTAGCTACTTAGGTAACTAAATTGATGAATAAATACGCCATGCAAAATATCTGGTGTTTAGTTAATCCTATGACCATTTCTAGAAAAGATTAAATCAAAATAAAAAAAAAATTCTTGGGTATATTTAAGCCGATGCCGTATTGACTGGAAAAGCGTAGTCCAAGCCATCTATTTGCGAGCAGCATGCGAATGCAGCCCACCTAACCGTGTACCCTCCGCCCCCTAGATTCGGGCGCACATGCCAGCTGGACACCGATGGCCAAGTCACGTGCAACTGTCCGCCCGGCTACGTGGGTCGTCGCTGTGAGCAGTGCACGGCCGGTTACCAGGGCAACCCGCTTGTGCCGGGAGACTTCTGCCGGCCAGCAGGCGCTTGCAACGAGGCAGGCAGTCTGTCGGTCAACCCAGACTCATCAGGACAGTGTCGATGCAAGGTGAGTCGGCCAAGGCTTCCTTAAAGAGGCTCGGGCGCTGCAAGTCTCTCTCAGGCAACAAGGAGGTTTAAAATACCATCTGCCTTGCAAATCAGGAAGTCTCAGGTTCCGTTGTAGTGACTGGCTTTCGGTTTTTCATGATTTCCAGCAACCATTCCCAGCAAGTGCTAGGATAGTTCCTCTTTCTCCACCAAAAGGGTACTACCATCTTCTAGCCTGCTCCGACCCCTCCCGACAAGCTGCATAGCTTGGGAGCTTGAATTGTAGTCCAACCAAAAAAAATCTTCGATCATAAATGCCCGGTTGGGGCTACGCAGCTAGTTGAATAACCTTTTCCGAACGTGTAATCCAACAAATGTTGAGCTACTTTAATCATGTGTCTTGCCTCGTGAATAAGTCGGGCTGAAATTGGACCAGATCGATTGCCAAAACTCGCAATGTTAATGAAATCAGAAATTGAGAAGATATTTTCCAATGAAACAAGCATGCAACGTAACCTAGGTATTTACGCCAGTGTTGCAATTTTACGATAAGATTTGGGAACCACACTTCCATGTATTTACAAGGGAAGATCTTGTGATTGCCAGTTCCCTAGTGGGCTCACTATACTATTATATACATATTTTATTCGTTTTGCTGTACAATTGAAGGCAGGAGGTGGGTTGCCCTGTACAGAAATGCTCAGAAAGCAGTTGGCAAAGCCTGAAGTGTCAAATTGACACTGGTAGGCATGCGTGGCCATTATTGCTTCACTTGAACTTGTTCTGCTTCTGAACATTATTCAGCCATATTTTGAATGTTCATTTACATTTACTAAACTTGTTCCTTCTTTATTCCTATGCTCTCATTCTTTCGTCACTAACCGCGACTGGTAAGTTATTCTTTACTAAGCTAGATACACCAATATTCCAGCAGCTGTGTCGAATATACCACCTTGATTAGCACACAGCTTGTCAGATTGACTTCAGATCAGTTGAAATCTTCACTATATCTTCAGTATCTTCAGTAACCTTCTAGTGTCTATACCTCTTAAAACCTCACACGCGATTGTTGCAACCTGCTGAAACAGCAGAAGTCGCAGGCTAAAATAGCGCCCCTAGATCTAATTTAAAAATTTCTTGTTACATAATAAGTGCAAACCTCGTTTAAAAGAGGGTTCTGGGCATCAGCCACAGAACAAAAGAATTCCTCTGCTACCGCCGAAGCATTACTAACTCCATTGCTTTTCCCGACGCAGACGTACGCTTCCGGCCCGACGTGCAACCAATGCCAGCCCAACACGTTCAACCTGGATGGCGGCAACCAGTTTGGCTGCATCAGCTGTTTCTGCATGGGCATCACGCAGTCATGCACCAGCTCTAACTGGTATCGCAACCAGGTCAGTCCGCGCCAACCCACTCAATTTCGGCACGCCAATGAAACGTGATGGCGTTTAATTTATACGAGAGTGTACAATCTAATTTTCGTGCCAAATACTGCTGATGCCTTTCCTCGTGTTCATCCCATTGGTCACCTCACAGTGTATTTTTCATATACGCTTTCCATCCTAGACTTGCCAGAAAGCTTTGGAAGCTTGTCATTGCAATTATTCTTGAAGGGATTTAATTATAGATTTTTGTTTCTGTGCTGTGAACCATAATTTCTTCTGTGTCTTAGTGCCACATCAAGAAGCTCAAACTTCTTCATCACCCTGGTTGCCCATTATGCTTCACCCACCGTCATAGTCCATGATTTTCAAGGACGTGGGCTGCTACTGTTTTATTCTTGGGTGTCATTCCTAGCAGAAAAATCATGAACAGATCCTGAAATTTACGGCACCATTAGTTTTACAATATATTTTAATTCGTATGACCACAGAGTAGCTTTCAAGCTGTTCATATTACGGCCCTATAAAGTGTGGATTTTTTCCTGTATTTCTGTAGTGCCATTTCAGGCAACTCTTTGTGGTTCATCTAGTTTTCTGTGGTCGGTGCGGTCGACTAACGGCGTCCACCCTTGCAGGTTTCCTCATCTTTTGTCCGCGACACGCAAGATTTCAAGCTGCTTGAGAACTCCAACCAAAAGGAGCCGATCACCGAAGGAATCCGACTCAATGCCAATGATAGGGAAATCACCTTCCAGGACTTCTCCCGAGGAAGCCCTGACGTAAGAAAAACTTGTAAATTATTCCGTCAATTTCCCAATTATAACGACTAAAGATCAGTCAATTGGTCATGAAACCGTACTTGCCTATATAATATGGTGAACCTTACAAGAAGCTAATCTCTTGAATTACATACTTCACTGTTCTCTTTCTCCTCAGGCGTACTACTGGCAGTTGCCGACGCAGTTCTTGGGAGACAAGATAACATCCTACGGCGGCGTCCTTAACTACACGATCCGATACGTGCCTGCACCCGGTGGCCAGAGCTCGCGAAACAACGCGGCCGATGTCGAACTAGTCAGCGTGAGTACCTACTTCATGATCAGGGTTAACGCACATAAGCTTTCCACACAATACTTGCAAAGTACTCGGGGCTTGAGAAGCCCCCTGTTTGAACCAGGTATAATATGATTATAGAAAAGGTATTTGCATTTCCCTTGTACCTACAGTCTTGGTTAAAAAAAGTTTTTATGAGCAGGACATTATATTATTCTCACAAGATGCTCTGCATCAAAAAAGAATTATATTGGTGAAATTCTGAAAATCTAAAATCATCTACACTGGGTTTTGATAGGTAAAAGCACAGCAGCGTAAATTAGATTGTCCTATGCTTTCTAACCCCATCTTAGCCGTAGAGTGAAGGGGATTAAGTGAGAAGTTTGAAATATGAGGGATAACTCATTTACGGGGAACTGAACTCTGGACCACCAGACTTCTTCCGGAGCGATCTTTGAAATAAGTCAAAGGCTCGTTGTTTAATTCTCCTTGTGATATCTACCACATATTGAGATTAATTCACTTAAGAAATGTCAACTCCTCCTTAGCTCAGATGGTTGAGCAACTGTCCTGAAGACCGGAAATTGGGGGCCCGATTTCTTAGGCAGGCATTTTTGAATTGATGTTTCTATTCTTTACGAACAAACTGTGCCAATGGCTTTAAATTTGTAATCCTTATCGAGGTATTTTACACGTAGAGTGTGTTTTACTTATCTAAAACATACCTGCGCTTCGGTCCTCGCTGGTCAACGCGTAGCACATGTATCACCGTGATTCCTAACGGGATGGCACCTCCTCGCTTTTGACTTCCAGTCCAACTCCGTCCGGTTGATGTACTTTGGCCGAGGCGCCATCGAGCCCAACCGCGCGCAGACTGTCAGCGTGCCGCTGCTCGAGCAGTACTGGCAGCGCCAGGATGGCCAAGCCGCCAACCGAGAGCACATGCTGATGGCGCTTGCCGACGTGGATGCCATTCTCATCAAGGCCACCTACACGACCAACACACGGGAGGCAGCGTGAGTAATCTTCTGCTAGGGGTGAGCCAGCCGATTCGGATTGCGAACCGAACAAGTTTAAATGTTTGTGAAGGTGCGAAGGAAACTAAAGCTGTTAAGGTTTTAAACTTTTTACATTTTTCTTCTGGTTTGTTGTGAATTAGGTTGCCAGTTCTGCAAGAAATTAAACGTGGCAGCAGCTCATTTCTATCGCTGCTAGTATTTCATGAATATGTTAAATCTAATTTTTTGGGAAATTACTGTAGGAATATCTGCAGAAAATGTATTACATATCATGAAATATTTCATTGACAAAAATTTCATGAAAACTTGAAACACTACACTCTCCAGCCCAATTTATTTTCTCACCAACAGCATTTCCTCTTGCATCCGTCAGCAACATTCATTTTCCTTAAATTTTCAGAAACGTTCGGTTTAAGTTTGGAGTTTGAGGTTGCGAGATTTGGTTCGGTATAAAAAAAAAGGTTTGCACACTCTTACCTTCTGTCAGCCTCGCCTTGTAAAAAAAGAGTCTAGCTGAACAAACGTTGTCACAAAGAAATCATGTTTTCTTAGTTACTAAATTTTCAACGGCTCACCAGTGTCCAGTAAACGTGATGCTGTAGTATTTTAGTGCTATCTGCCATAGTTCATATGAGGACTAATTTTCAAAAAAGCTGATTATAAACTGGGTTTGAATGCTAAGAAATCCTCTACAGTACCTCAAGGTTCGGTGAAGTATATTCCTTACCTTTTCAGGAAAAAATTACATCTGATATAAAAATCGCCCTGTTGGGAAGTTGCAGAAGATTTCTAAGCATTAAAACCCAGTGTCAACTTAAAAACCTTTGAAACCTTTTGAAAATCCCGATTTTTTCTCCCTCCTAGGCTGATGCACGTGTCGCTGGACGTGGCAGAGGAGCGCAACACGAACCAAGTGCGGGCCTCAGCCGTGGAGCAGTGCCTGTGCCCGGTAGGCTACAAGGGACTCAGCTGCCACGACTGCGACGTGGGCTACACGCGTGCTGAGGAGGGACTCTACCTGGGGCTGTGCGAGCTGTGCAGTTGCAACGGACACTCAGGAGAGTGTCATCCGGACACTGGCGTCTGTCTGGTGAGTGCAACCAACACTTTCTGTTCGAAACGAGTTAAGTTACCAAGTGGTAGGGAGGTTGGTGGGTCCCGAGGACTTGAGTAGCCAATTATTCGGGGGTAATGAAAGCAATAAATAAAAGATAATAGTGAAAAACGATTATTTTGATAACATGAAACTGAACAGTTTGGCATGCTGGATGTTTTTCGAGTTGTACCGTCCTTCGGAAAGGACGTTAAGCGGTGGTCCCCTTGGTGCTTTTCGACAGGAGTAGGCCACGTGCCGGTACCGGGTTTCCCCTCTTCCCTGTTAGGTTCATCATCACTCATTGTCACCCAATCATTCACCGAAGCCAATAGACCAGTGCCACAGGGCCAGTTGTCAATACAGTGCGTCGTTAAACACCACACAATCAATGAAATTAAACACTGGATAATAATTTTCTAACAATAATTGATAACAGAGTCATTGCCAGTGAACATCTCTTTATTGACACAGATTAATTCCACTTGCAGTAAATCAAATGTCCACTATCAATTCACAAGGGAAAACACTGAATCAAATTTCATCAAGTCTGTACAACGTTGTGCTTTTCGGTTTGACCCGGCCCTTGTAGATGGAAATGCGAAGTTGAGTAGGATAGCAATATGTTGAAAGAAATGCAAAAAAAATCAACACTCATAAAATATAACTTAACCTAATTTCAAAACCCGGTTCTGCTGAAAATTTTTAGCTTTTCTGAAAACTAGTGCTAAGATTAGGAGATAGACATAAGTCTGCAGAATTTTATCATTTCAGTTCGCTTTCGATCGCTAACATGTGCTGGATCAAGCTGCCCCTAAAACCCGTCTCTCCATTTCCGCCGTGTGTAGAACTGCCGCGACAACACGGAAGGTCCGAATTGCGAGACGTGCGCGACCGGCTACAACGGAGACGCGACCCAGGGACGACCGGACGACTGCCGGCGGGAAGAAGCGCCTACGCCTAACCCCCAGTGCGACTGCAACAAGGCCGGAGTCCAGCACTGCGAGAGATCCTCCGGGCAGTGCCAGTGCAAGGTGCGAGGTGGCCTCGAGAGGGATTGTTCGTTACTCACCCGAGCATTAGTCCATCTTGTCACTCCACGACAACTTCACTCTCTGCCTATCTCGACCCACGCTCCTTTAAATGCCACTATGGTTGTTCCTGCACATCAGCAATAATGGAAATTACTCATTTTACTTTGCTGGGGCAAGGCAATGGGCAGATTTTGGCGAAGTGAGAAAAAACTAAATACATTTGAAGTCACGATGACAGCTCACAAACTCTTAGTTGAATTTAATCACGGGACCTAGATTGGTCTTCTGATCGGATGTAGCTAGGGAACCTCTTTGCTTTGCGCCGCTCTAGAAGAAGCATAAAACTCTAATTTTGTAGTCAATCCTGAGCAAAGCGTCCAGGCTGTCATGATAGTCTTTGATGTGTCCAAAACTCTGCGGTGGGATGTTTGTCGTTTGACGCCCATTTTGTACATTTTTGCCTTGATTTGCAAGTACATTTACACTGTTATAGAGTTTTCTCTCTAAAGGAATTTGGCAACATTCTAAAACTCTATCTCCTCAGTCCTCGTTGGCAAAATCAGCTCAAGTGAGCTGGCTCATAAACCTGGATTTCAGGACGCTGAGTTGATCAATCACGAGTATTATTTCCATTGCTGTCATGACTTAGACTTACAAAATGATGAGAAATTTGCCGCGAATTTCGTGGCGTTTTTCTCAAGGAATGATTGCTTTAGTCGTAACACCTCTTGACGTGGGTCCTACCTCTTGCTATGCAGACAAACGTGGAGGGACGCCGTTGTGACGCATGCCGTCGCGGCTGCTACGACCTGTCCGAACGTCATCCCGGCGGATGCCTCGAGTGCTTCTGCTCTGGTGTGACGGAAATCTGTCAATCCAGCACCCTGTACCGCACGCAGATCCCCATGCAGATCATTGACTCGCGGCATGGGTTCACGCTCACAGACAGGTACGTCCGAGGAAAGCACCTCGTACACCTCTGATCGGATGGAATCGACGAAAAGGCCGGCGTTCTATTGCTCAAAAAAAGATTTCGGAACTACTTCCAAGCGATATAATTCTCCAAACTAAGAAACTTTTGGCACGTTTACAGGTTCTGTTTCCCTGTGTTTTACGTCTCACTGCCCACAAATGGTAACATGGTTGAAGTATGGCACGTACCGTCTGTAGTGAGTTGCTTGACGCACCGAATTGTCTTTTAGGCAGTGTTTCGAGTCGCCATGCAACGCCAGGTGTAAACGCGGCTTATGGCAACTGGTTTTCACCACGGTAGATACCTGTTATTCGGCAGATAAAAGTTGTTCGGAAGTAGTTCAGAGGTGGAAATTATGGCCTGCATTTTGTCAAACAATTCAGTAATCCAGGCATTAAAAAATTATATAGGAGTTTGCATAGAATGCTCAGTCAAGCACCGGACTAGACCTCAAAAGGCAAACGCTCTAGATTTCAACAAAAGTGCACACAATTGAACGAATTGGGGAGAAATTTAGCCTCACCTTGCCATGCGATGAAAAGCTCTCATTTTCCATGGCCTAGTTCTAGATTTTGTTTCCGAAAATGTTCGATACGCTGAACGTGTGGTTTTAATTGGCATCAACAGCAGCCGCAACGAAGTGACCCGCGACGGGTTCGAACTGGACGAGTCCATGAACGAGATCCGCTACACCTTCACCGACGTGCGAAGCCCGCGCCTATTCTGGTCGCTGCCGCCCATGTTCACTGGAAACAAGGTGCCTGGTTTCACTTGGAGCCATTTTAGCATGATTCGAGCTACAGTCTTGACAGTGTGTCATTGATTTATTTTTTGCTTTGGAATATTTGGTTATACCGACCAGTTTGTACTATTTTTCAATATTTTTAAGTACCAGCAATGTAAAAATAATAATAATAACCAAAAAGTGGGTTTGGCAATTATGAGACTGGTATGTTGATTCATGCATGATTAAGCGGCATGCTTCCAAAAAAAACAGCAAAATAAAAAACTGATAAAAAAACTGAGTAAAATACAAAAAAGTATGTAAAAATTTTCCCCAAGTTTTGTAAACTGTAATTCTGCATACTTCTTCAGGAGTAAACTTGCTTCTGAAGAAGAACCCCTGAAGAAGTTAACAGCATACCTAGGTTACAGAACATTGGAAAAGTTTGAAAAATTTTCTTAGCTATTATATCCAGTTTTCAAAAAGTGTTTTTTTAATTAGTGCTAAGACTAGGAAAAAGAAACGAGTGTAAAAAATATCATACGACACACATTCTGCGTTCTCTCCCCAATCTTGGTGTTCAGCCATGCAGAAACGCTGATCTGCGATTTAATGCGGCAACTCATCCTTGATTGAAATTGCTTTGAAATCCAGGGTAAAAACGATTCCCCCAAAAATACAACTTAAGTCTCCGTCAGAGCTCTATTCCTGTGTTATAACAACCTTCTTGGCTCGGCTCTAGGTGACATCGTACGGAGGCAACCTGACAGTGACGCAGAAGTTCTCGGCAAGACAGGGCACGGCAGCCACGAGGGACCAGGACGTGGTCATCATCGGAAACGGCGTCACGCTCTTCTGGACAAATCCCCAGCCGCTGCAGCCCAACAGACAGACGGTGAGCCCAAAACAATTCCACGGCCCAGATCCAAAAAGCAATTTCTTGTGAAACTAGGGTTTTGCAAAATAAAAGTTCAATTTGCAGCATTTTGTGGATCTAGGTTCAGATGTACTTTTTTTACGCACAGGTTACAGCGTCGTTACATCCAGGCAATTTTTATAACCCTGTGCTACAAACACTTTCTAATGACTGCTTTCTCGGTTTTCAATGTTCCACATAAGTTGACCTTCCCGTGTTTGTGATCAAGCATTGCACAATGGCTGATCGGCTGTAAAATCTAAATCATAATAAAGAAGATTGGTCTTTCAAAAGCTGGTCAATTTGCCCATCCCTCATCTAGACAGTACATTGACAGTCACAGATCTATGGTGGTAAAAAAATGTTTGCCTGGAATTTTAAAGATACTTTTCAAAAACGTTTTGGAGTCACAATGCTAGAACTACCGTAGTACCTACTTTAGTTCACACAATGGAACTTAATCATCATTAAATATACATGATTAGCAACTCATTACATTCTGGGAACTTAATTAGCTAGCTAGTCATTGTTAGCTACCATCCTCAATGATAAGTTGGTCATGATTAACCCTTCATCGGTTGAGTTTCCAAAACACATGGTAGGCGCACATTTCAAGTAGTTTTCACCATTCACCAAAAAATTCACCGAAGCTAATCGAAGTGCTGAAAATAATGGACACTTTCAGGAAATGTGTATAATAATAAATAGGATAGAATATGTCTACCAGTTTCTACTTCACCCAAAAAGCTAGAGGAAACATTAACCTCAAGGCCATGACCGTCATGGCAGCTCCATTCTGACAGCAACATAAATTATTATTATTTTTTTTTTTTATAGTGGTGTTTAACGACGCACTGTATTGACAACTGGCCCTGTGGCACTGGTCTATTGG
>QKMV01000313.1:0-24881 GCA_003287335.1 Lednia tumana
TAGGGCAATCATAACCCAAGTGGCTTTTCTTAGTAGGTGTATCTAGTATTCTTTTCTTGGCTGGAATAGGTCTATTATGTTGGGTAGATGTGTTCTTACGATTTTTCTCCGAGTAGGCGAGATTTTTGGCTCCATAAAGGATCTCGGGAGTGTCGACGTTTCGGCGGCGTTTGTTTCAACTCTGACTTCAGAGACAGTGCCGTGGAAAAATGCAATCGCAGCGTTTTAATTTTTTTTGCGAGTTACCTCGAAAATCCAGATTCCTTACTTAATTGGTTAAATGATTGCGATATTTCTTTGTAGGAAATTCGCACCCCGTTTTTTTTCTCTGGGCGAACAGATTTATTTTCTTAGCAAATACGAATGTTATGGAGAAGATTCGAATTTCCGTTCTCATTATCTACGTCATATCCGGTGCTCTTTTGAAGACCAAATTTTCCTTAAGGTTTTTCGAGCAATTTCTCAAAGTAGTTCCATTTCCCTTCGCAAAAAGTTCTCTTAGAGCTATATTCTTTCTGTCTGTCGCGAATTGCCGACAACACGATCATATATATATATAGTCATGTTCTGGGTTTCATTCAGTCTCCGGTTTTCAAACTGGAAACAAAGTAGATTTTCAGTCCACACTGAAAACTGCTTTATGAGCACGATCATAGAACGCATCTGTCTTTCTGCAACTCAGTTCTGTATACTAACTACCAGAACAATAACTTGAAGAAGAATAATAGTTCCAGTGTCTTATTATGCGGATCACATTTTACGTAACCACCTTGCTGCATTACTGCCTCACGTTTTTCGTAGTTTTCCATTTAATGCTGAAATGTCATTGGCTCAGCTCGTGTTATTCAGCGATGGTTCACACAATGTTTTTCCTTTTGGCTTGAAATACTGAAAGAACATACAATTGTGCTCGTGCAACGCTCACATGTTTTAATTGGCGTCGGCTTAAATATGCTGATTATTATAGTTTTAGTGGTATGTTGTGCTTGTAACGCATGTTGCACGCTGTTTAATTTGCTTCATGGATTGCACTCGAGACCCCGCTGCGCTATCAATGAAAAAGTGAAAATTCCTGTGTTTAGTGCAACCGATTCAAACAATAAATCATCTTCCGAATTGAAACTTCCGCTTGTGCTCACTCCAATAACCAGTAAACCGAGAAGCTGAACACTTGCAGTAAATTGAATATCACGTATCGTTGATTGATGAAGCGAAATGTTTCTTATTGCGTAAAATCGTCTCGAACTTTATACGAGTGCTCACGTTTTGTGATTTTGCGTGCTGGCAAACAATGCACGATGTTTTGGTAAGCTCCGTTTGTGTGTAGGCACCCGCTACGTAACCTACACCGTCCCGCACTCCACCTGTCAGTTGCAACTCAGTTTTCTTTGTTGTGTGCGTCGGTTGGATAATTTCTTCATTTGTTTGGAACACTCTCAGCAAACCAGCAATGCCAGCATATTACATAACACGAACATAATTTGCCAGTGCCTGCTTACAATGAACATACTTTCCAGACGATGTTTCGCAATGTCCAAATGAAGCCTTTAATGTGATGATTATGTATATTTGCGTAGTTTTTGTCCTTTCCATTTAGTATAAATATTGCACATAAGTTCACTGACTTTTTACGAGCGAATCAGATGAGGAAAACTGACGAAAACTCGGAGAAAAGAGAATATACACCACACCTCTTCTTCGGAAATTATCTCATTCTCATAACAGATAGACAATTTATAATTCACCTAAGAATTTGGTTTCTCTGATTCACAAGGGACTGTTACCGATGGGCATTCAACGTGCTTTAATTGTACGTACTCGCTTGTTACCTAACACAATAGTTAATTATGTATTATCTACTATTATCTACCCATGCCATGTATAATGATTATCTCGGCTGCTTTAACGTACAACTTGTATTAATATAGTACAGGCGTTTGCTCTGAATATGTGATGGTTACCTACATCAACGTAGATTGTATACTTATCTCTTATATTACCTTGTTACTACAGCCGTTCTCCGAGTCTTGTGATACATCACATGAAATGTAGATGCAGTTGATGCATTGCAATCAATTTAGTTTACAAATCTAGACGCATAAAACGAGCAAATCTCATAGCTAACAAGTTTACTCATTAGTCGAGTGAGCCGCGAGATTTGATTGGTGCATCGGGTGCGACTGTAAGTAGCCCTAACTTCCGGAAAGTTGTGACGACTCAGCCATCTGGTGCTCGCGACTCGACGCCAACCGTGCAGCAGTCGTTTTCAGACTTCCTGTGCATTCGTCCTACACGCAATCCGCATTACGATGATTAAGCATTGCACACCAATCCCTGTGGTTGCAGCGTGATACCGTGCTGTGTGGTACATAGCTCAGTGTTCATTAAAGCAATCCAAACATGACGGTCTCGTTAAACCTGAATAACTTTTCCGCTATTGTGCTCACACGGGAGAAATTAGAAAATAGACATTTTCATGATCGACGCGGACATGTGGAATTATTTTGTGCCGTGAATTCTGTAGTCGTGATTCATGCGTATTTACAGTGCTCTAGCTCGATTGGATGTTTCGGTATTTAACATTTACTCTACATTTAACTTACAATATAAATATAAAATTATTGACAGAGTAAAAATATTCGCGAACTTCCGTTCAATGTTCCTAATGGTAGAATGTGCGGGTTGTGTTTGCGCGCAATACATAGTACTACCTTTTATTTGTGGTACTAAAGTGCTGTGGAACTCATATTCACGGACATGCTTTCCAACGCAGTGCTTGCCTTTTGAGGGGCGTTCGACTTCATATAATTATAGATGAGCGGGAAGAGAGAAGCAGCATAAGGATAGGATGAACACACGATGGGGCTCGTGGACCGATTGTTAAGACTTGCTAGGGGTTAGATTTGGGAGGCTGGTTTCCTTCCCTAACGATCTGCTCCTCTGTGCGTGTCCTGACAGCTAACGAGGATCTTCACGCCGAATTGACAGTGGCGAACTCGCGCGAACATCGTAGCAAACAGTGGCGCGTATGAAATGTGTACCATGCCCTTGGGCTGGGGGTCGTTTGGCTCGTGAAACTACATTATAGTCGTGAGAGAATTTTTGACAGGGTCAACGGATGTGCTTCATCCTACGTGCAATTTGATCGTAGACGATATCGGCTGCGGTATGAATGAACAGGAAAGTGTGTTTTGTGCGTTCAATTTCGTTACATTCTCTCCTCATCGTCACTGATATCCGATTCAGTGGGCGTCTTTCCCTAGACGCCGTCGCCGGTAAATTGAGATCCGTTCACATAATATATCTGGCCAAGTTTGTTTTTTACATTCGTCTCGTTCGGAGAATTCGCGAGGAATTCGTGTTTTCTTCTTATAACGATACCTCCATGATATTATAGGACGCTAGAACCAATCATAATTCTGGTATTCAGTTTATTGATTCTACAAGAATATCTATTTTAATGGAATCAAAAAGTCAACTGAATTGGCTTCCTGAAGTGGCTTTATTTTATTCACGAATATTACACCAATTTCCTCGAGCAGATGTGAAGAGGTTTTGGCCTGAGTGCCAGCCACCTGAAGATGGCCGCGTCATGGCAACCGAAACGAGGGCAAGAAGAAATCTGTTGGGGCCTTTCAACCGCCAAAACCCCTTCACGTTTGACCGGAGCATTACCGCAAAACAACACAATATCCACGAACGAGTGGCCGGAAAGCCTTGCAGAGGCTGTAAGCCCCATAACTGAAAAAAACGTCACCTCTTAACAGTCGTTAGTTAAAAATGTAGAGGCTCAAAGAAAAATTGTTCCTTGGGAAAAATCGTCGATTATGCCATTTTTCAGCTGAGGTGCTTAAGTTGACATAACCCACATGAAATCCCACAGGGACCTTTTCGGCCCTGAGCACTTAGGAGTAATTTTGGTCTAAAAAATATTGAGGGTCACTGACTAGTTCGTTCATCTTTCGTACGTTCCATAAAATATTATATCTGTTATGTGAGGTCGTCTCGTGTAATTGCTTTCTATCTATAGATTCGCGAAGTCAGTCTAAAAATTCAATTCGAAAAAATCGTGCTTTCATGCACTTGCTGTAGACTTGTACGGGGACTCAAATAGAAATGATTATATACTCATTTATATTCGAGCGATATATTTTACTTCCATGTACCCGTTTATGTTGACGTATTAATTTGAATATGATATGGGAGGTAAAGTCACAGTTGTCTCATCCATAGAACTACCACCGAAAGCTGCTCATTCGGGAGTACGTTAATGATGGGACGGACTGAGGACTCCGTGATACTTACACGGCATGGCGTCGGACTGACCCTAAGATAATTTCACTCTCAGTCAACTGACGTTCAGGTCACTAACATAATCGTAGGTCGGAGCTTCATTAAAAGAACATCCTGATCCCTTGATCGTTATCCACCGCTGAAGGCAACATTGCCGGATTAATAATGTATGAACCAATTACGAGAGAGCAGCACATCTATAGATACTCGTTCGCCTTCAGATATATATATATCTATATATATGCTCATTTGAACCATCACTGCCAAATCGCGCGGCCATCGCGTTTTCTTCGCTGCACTGGTTATGTTAGCATTTGCAATCATAATTTTGGAAAGGTTGTTTCATATTCCATAATATTTTATGTGGAACAGTTTGTAGGTAAAAGCTGCCGTGACTCTCAGTCAACTGACGTTCAGGTCACTAACATAATCGTAGGTCGGAGCTTCATTAAAAGAACATCCTGATCCCTTGATCGTTATCCACCGCATGGATGTCTAAACCGAGAATTTGTCTCAGAATTTGGCTTAGGCATATTTCTTATTGGTTTTTCTTGCCTACGTGCTGTTAAGCTTCTGTGCTTTTTTCTGTTTGAATTTTTCGACGATTTAAAATTTGGTTATTTACACAGCGAGATCTTGACTTACAATATTGTATCGTTGCTCATTTTCTCATAGCGGTGACTTAGCGTCGCCATGAATCAAGCTCCAAAGCTGGGCTGGAGTATTTCTGGCAATTTCGCTCTGGGATCTCTTTTATTGTGATGCATTATGTGCGTGCAATGCTTACAGAAGTGTGTGCGAATTGGTCACCCTTTCAGCTGAAGATGTTTCACGATAATTAATTGTGGCTTATCATATTTTCGAAAGGTCGCGCTGACTTGGCAAGTTAAGATATTATAGTTTTTCATCGTGTTTGCACTTTCTATTTTCTTGCGTGTGTCTGTATGCTGTTGCTGTAATATAAAGCTCAAACATGAAAGCATTTCCTTTATGGGACAAATTAAAGTTGTCGAGTATACGATACGCTCTTGTTTTTTCGACTAGCTGCAAGTTGCGGTGGTTGTTTATGGTCAGTTCAGTACTGTATTTACTCGACATGTATTCAGGACGTGCAACATAAATTTCAACTGTTATCAACAATTGAACGCGGAGTGAAAAATTGATGAAACTACCAAATATGTTTCATTGTTTGCTGCCCGAATGTTTCTAATACGATAGCCTAAAGCCAGTTGTAAAATAATCATTAGAAATAAAGTTCCGACTGTATATTCGTTACAAACGTGCGCTTGCGACTTTGTTACGCTGATTTCCAAATAATCTCATCAACCACATTTAGCAGCAGATGATAGGTCGTTATCATATCAAACCAAATTCACTCCAGCTGCAGTTTCCATTTCTATGCCATCCACGCAACTCATTCGGTGCCCATGCTAACCGATTGGGGCTGTGAGCCGCTAGATAATCCGGCTCCAAACTGATACTAACCCTATTATAACATCCCTGCTATGCGTTGTCAATAAGTATCATGTATATGTCCATCTCTACTCACATAATGAATTCTGCCCGGGGAATATTCGATTTTCAAACAAATCGTGTCTAAATATTGTGTCAGCTTATCTGTAGAGTTTCAACAATCGATTACGGCTCGGAGGGTTTTAAAATTCCGCGATGATTTTATTTTTACCGTTAGGTCGGTGGGGGGAGTGTTTGATTTCATGGATTTTAATTAGTTGCGAAGTTTACGCAGTGAAGTGGCATCGGTATAGGATGTGGCAACTGGCATTGTTGCTAGAGCTGGGAGAGTGATGATATTTCCAGATTGCCGATGGCATCCGATGATTATTAAAAGCATCAGAGCAGAAATTATCTCCGGGCAGCGGACTGGAGTCGCTAGCGGCTTGCGGAATCTTACTAACAGCCAATTATGTTATAACTCCTTCCTCAGTTAATCGCGTCTTGTGGGATAATTGATAATCTTGCTGATCTTTAATGAGTTCGCGGCCTCTTGCACTCATCGCTAGTTATGCACTTGAGCGCCGCGCCGTAAAGACGTTGGATATGCCTGGGCAAACTGTTAAAAATGTAACCGATTCCATTCAATCCAGAATCCAATTTCATCAGCAGCACAGTGAAAACAATAACGTTGCTTTAATCTGAATATTTTGTAATTCGATGAAAACATAAATTTCAGCAGTTTTAACCAAGCCTATGGACGCAACCCTCAGAGCAGACATGGCACCTCCACCTCCAACCTTGTAGAGTGGCTCCTCCACCAAAAAACTTTTTTCGTGATCCGAACATCTGGAAAAATTGCGTACTAAACCGTGTATTTTATTTACAAATAAAAGGGTGCAATGCAGCGGCATCGTGATGGAAGCTACATATTATGTACTAATCGCTGTATATTCACTCACACCACCACGTCTAGCGTGACCAACTTCCCCGGTTTAAAATATAGCTGCGGGTGAGAAAAATATGGATGAAAAAGATGTTCGTTATACACGTTGTTGATATTGTTTGTTTTTTTCACGAGAGTATACCTCGTGGGTGTTTACTGTTTATATGCTGCGCCGTGAAGATTCTTTCTGATTTTGTTTGGCTACTCGGGTATCCAAGTTGTGACGAAGAATACCACACTTGGCAGCGAGTAGGTATGCTACTTGTTGGACGCGATGTTGTCTTCACTGAGACGTGGCGGCTTGAGGGTGATCTTTAATTGAATTAATTTCGTGTTATGACCGTGGTACAATTAAATTGGGTTCGGCTTCTGAATGGCAGCTGCTAATTGTGTGATTCGATCTTACTGATGCGGGAACTTTGTATGATTAATATATGGGCTGTGCGACTCATAAATGACTTGGCTTCATGCTTCCATTTCACCGGTTCCTTGATGGCATGTACTATCTTCGAGTCCATTTCACGGGTTGGCGAATTGTTGATTGTTACTGTCTCCTTTTTGTTATCTCTATTCTCTAACATTACTGGCAGAATTATATTGATCTTTCGATATTAAGCAAATGTGACGTGATAGCGTTCAGATAAAAATGTAATATAATATTTCTAAAAAGTAATTAAGTTCGTTTGAACCGAGCTCAGAGCCAAGATGAATTCTCTTCTCGTTCTATAACAATGAGTTGGGATGTCTTTCAATCTTGCCTGATGGGGGTGCAATCTCAGCCTGAGCCGTGTCGCACAATAGTTACTGGGAGCTTCACGCAGAGGGCCTCTCATTCTTATTAACTTATTCTATGCTATAAATATGTTATCTTTCAATATATTGTAGACTTTCTGTGAAGATAATTAAAAATTTTCATGTCTGCGAGTGACCCTTTAATCATAGCTAAGATCCATCGAACGTCGTATTCTTTGTAAGGGGGTATCTTTTCTCGTTTCATTTTGAACGATTTCGTGTAATACGCGTTTTTATCTTTCTTACTACATTTTTACAGCCGCCGCCATAAAAGAACATTAGAAAAATTATATGTGTACACTTTTATACCAGTACGTAATACCATGGGAGAAATGTGCCATATTTTTTTACTACGTGCAGACCTGGCAAAAAAGCAAAAAGTAAAAATCGCACATCCAGCTTGTCACATTCTTGCCAAAAGTGGAATTACGTTCGCGAAATGCTATTTTCTGTCAATGTCTGGTGCGCACTGCAACTCAATGGAACGTATATAATTACGTTGTCATTAACATACATTACTTATTCCTTGCAAGCCGTCGCTGCTGCTGCGACGACGTTAACTAACGTCGAAGCGCCGCGCCACGACGCGCCGCGACGCGACACGACGCTCCTGCGTTAGAAAACCAAATTACTGTACCGACACGTTCGATAAATTTATCGCTTTAGGGACGGCGAACAAGTTATAAAAAGTATTGCTTATAGACCAATCAGCAGGGGGGTTTGTTAATTCGATGAAGCTCATATCTTCAGTCCCCTCTTGGGTATGTGAATAAGGGCTTAGGCACCCACCCACCCACTCACCCTTCTTCCTGCCATATCAATCAAATTGTGCTTTGAACATCTAAAAAGAAGACGATCCTCTATTTTAACAATCGATCGTTCACTGTCAATAAACACAGGTTTGTTTATTTCTTAGGAGCACAATTCGCTTTGCATCGTTTACTTGGCATTGATTTTCGTAAGTTATGCAAAGCTTCATATATTTTATGTCGCGTGACCTACAAGTAACCGATTCCACGGGTTGCCTTTCGATGGGCTCCTTGTAGATCGTGGGCTCGTTAGGGTGTCACTGTTGGCGTACATGTAGATTGCCGAGTACTTGGTGCCAACAATACAATGTGATTGGAACACTCGTACGCGCTGATCGGCGCAGAGCTTCCACGCTTTTCAATACGATGTGCATACACGAGGGAACTGCAACCCCATGGTTTCAACAACCATCGTCTACTTATTTGACACACATTCGACGATATACTAGTTGGAACAGTTGCATCAAGGAATTCCTCAAAATGGAATGTTCAATACACGGATTCATGGCAAGGTATCGAAAATAAAACTCTCGTTTTTTTTTTGCAGCCGATTGGTGTATTTTTAGAATTCCATAGTAAAAAAAGAAGCGAATAATAGTTATCAGTTTTACGTCATCATCCTGAGTCTCTTACTGAACTTACAAAAGTATACTGCTGAAAACACTCTACTTTTTTTTTGATAATGGAGGGGCATACAATGGAAATGTCAATTAGATTTGCGATTACCCACTTCTCAAAAACCTTCACTGCAAATTAGAAGAATATTTAGGCAAAATATCGATTTCATCAAAGTTTGGTGACTGATAGGTTGTAGATGCTTGCTGTTCCATGCATTTGGCAATCATTCGCCTAAATAGAGCTTATTGGCAACGACGAGTCATCAGATTGTTTCACCTCAGCTGGAGGGCACAGACAGAGGTCAGTGTTTATAGTTTACACAAAGGTGTACGCGCAGCAGTCCACGTCCCTAGTGATCGGCGACATCATTCCAGTCAAGAAACACACCGAAGGCAATAAGTCATCTCAATCCCAGGTCCATGAGACGCGATTCTGTACCATCCAGCATACTCCAAAGTCCTAGCTGATGTTTACCGTCCAGCCTAGATCGGTCACCCGGGACACCCTCAAGGCATACGGGTCGTGGCCCACGGGACTTCGAAACAATATTGTCTCCATACGCAGACCAAACATTTTTACTGTCTTTGTTTTCTGTTCGATATTCTATTTCCAGCAGCTCTAGTCGGTATCGGTTTCCAAAAAGCACAGTGCAAATATTGAATGGAATGAGGTGGGCGAAATATGGCGCAATTCGTGTTCTACCAGTTTTACTTTGTATCTGGCTATGTTACGTGTACGTGTACTGAAATGTAGGATTCTCTTTCTCCAATCGGCAGTTGTCCGAAATCTGGTAGCTTTTTGTCGATCAGTCTCGAAGGAATGGGTCGTGTGACTGTGGTGCAACCATGCGACGTCCAAGGCAATATTCTCGTGAAGCAAATTGAGCGTTAAGCTCTTTTGCGTGTTCCTGATCGGCATCCGATACAAACCACATAGACTGTTGGGGTTGATGGGCCATGTTTTATACCGAGACTTGCATGGCTATACTAGGATGGGTTATCAATACCCTATCGGCATAAAAGCGGGAATACTGTTTTTTTTCTTAACTGTCCTTTTTGGTGTCGATTCTCTTGAATTACGCACTTGGGATTTGAAAGTTTAGAATTTTGAAAATGTTGAAAATTTAACTAACGGCTTAAAAAGTATTTCTAATCTAATTTTAAGTGTACACATTTTCTCTGCCTAGTTACGCTGGCTTATTTTTTGAAGAACGCCCGATAATTCCACGAACCGGACATCGTTAGTTCCCACCAAATTCGAATTTAGTTCAAAGATTCGAGCATGAAATGTGACGTATAATTTAGAAAAGAAACCGACCGAACACTAAAGCATCTGTTTGCATTGCATCGTTAGTTCATTTCCAGTTTTATTTAATTACACAAGCACTGAGTATGGTATCGGTATATATTTTCTCTCGTCCGTCCGGGAATCTGTTTCGTCAAAGAAACCAAATGTATATGCGTCTCGTGATTTAAAAGCTTCTGGGTCTGAGTTGACAGCCACTCTTCAAAGCGCAAAAGGCTCCGGCTGTCAAATATATATGGTTTCTCCTAGAAATGTCCCCACGGAATTTCACTATTTTACTCCTCCGAGAAGAGCTAACGTCAAATCTCAACATAAAGTACAAAAAAACTCTCCGATAACACAGGTGTTTACATATTAAAATGTAATGGGAGATAGTGCATATTTGGGGCCACTTTGGAAAGGGCACGTGTAGTTTCGAATTGATGTAGAGTTCACCTCTACAATGGCCCTATAAAAGCCGAAGTGGTGGTTGGAGTTAAGCTTATTTAATCTAGCCGTCAGCTCCAGTTCTAGTTTAGTCGAGTGTAGGTATAGAACTTTGATAGGTAAGTGATATCTATGTCAAATGCGTTCGGTCATAGGTTGTAGTATGAGGTTAGGCCCTGTCAGTCAGCTACGAATAAGCTTTTCCCCGTGAGCTCGTTTTCCTGGCACTTCATTTCTCTTCACTTTCAAACCAGGTACAACCCTTGAATGGAATGATTTCTCTGTGTGTGCTATTGAGGTGTCAGGACTCGGTATACAAAATAATATATTAAATTTGCTGCGTCTGTAAACGTATATTGCGTTGGTGAAACGTGTCATGTATGTGATAAATTGCATTCATACAAAAAGCAATCCATTACATGTTCGAAAGAAGGTCGATATTTTGATTTCTTCCACCCATTCTTATCACCTCGCGCGCATGAGAAGTGAAATTGTGTCGAATTGCCACAGCATGTATCTTTTGCCTGCACCACAATATCCGTATCTAGTCTAGCGACTATAACCACTGCCATAACCATATCTAGTGCCGTTATTTTTAACAATCTAGATTCACCGGTGAGATTTCTTTTGTCCTCAGGACCTTGGATGCGAGTCAGAACCACACACCGCAGTCTGAAACAATGGAACTCTGTTAAAAGCTTTATTCTTGTTTCCAAACAAAAAACTCTCAAAAGCTAATTTTTTACAACATTGCTGATATTGAAAGGGATTTTTAAAATACTTTTCTTGGTGTTTGCAACAGTTTTGAGAACGATATGCAAAATTGAGTCGTGAAACATATATTTTGGTGCATACTTGATATTCTGATTTGATTCATTTTACTTAAGAGAGTAGATCCTATCAGTCACAGTCTCAGATCAAAATCAAATTTTCCACAGTGATTTTCAAAAGTAGGATACACAATTTGGCAAGATGTTAGAATCTTGTCGTGTCCAGGCTTCGTGTAACGCAGCTTCAAATATCGTTATTGTAACTGTGTAATCTTATGGAAGCCTTATAGCGTTCACCTTTGATGCGAAAAACTGAGCTGCAATTTTTTTGGTGGTAGATTTTCTCAAAAAATTGATTAAATATATCGTAATAAAATAGGAATCCACAGTTCAATAGTGAAGATACCCAACGTGTGCTAACTTTGGCGCCACAAGCTGTTTAATTTGAATAATTTAACAGCGTGGCAATGATAAAGCAAAGGCCGGTAGGATTGCGAAATTCAAAAGTCGTAAATCGACGATTTACAAAACAGTTTTTTCCCGGAGTCAAAAAGAACTCTACGAGAAAGTAGCGCCATAAGAAAAACATTACAACATCTATGTTATTGTCTCTGTAAATGGTATCAATTGTGGCCGCTTTGTAAATCATAGATTTCGAAACTAGTACAACTTTAGTCAAAGTAGTGGTCGTCGTATATGTTTTTAAAATAATGTACAGCAAGTTGCAGCTGAAGAAACAATATAATAATATTGAACTGGCTGAAATATAGCTGTATTATACTATTTTATTTCGTTAATATCAAAGAAAATACTTTTAAATTTGCATGAATGCAGTAACTAAAGACTTTGAAAAGTCGATGGATCTACATCCTTAAAACCCTATACACCATCGCATGCTTACAAATGTCTACATATATACGACAATTTTCTACAAGAATGGTCTATATCACCAACAAGTCACAATTAAAATGTATTTTGACATTGAAATAAAATTTCATTGGTCTTAGAACCGTGCTATTCATAGAATTCAAAACACAACATTTTGCGCATATCCTGGTGGCATATTGAAACTAAATCGCTTTGCTTAATTGTTTCTCGAGATTTGGGAACACATTTTGCAACATTATCGTGGTGAGTTTTGACTCGCCATTTCCTCTTGCTCTTAGTGGAAATACATGGACACATTCATTGGCTTCCGCTAGAGTGTATTAATTTTTAATATGTGCCATTTGTGTTCAAACCAGTCACTTTTGGAACACTGCACCGGTTTGTTGTTGCAGCATTTACCGCCCCCTCCCTCCCTCCCTCCCGCCCTCCCTTCCACCCCCACAATACCAACCTAATCTGAGCTCTAGCCAACACACGTCGTTGGCAAATGGGACGCGCACTGCTCCTGTTAATAGTTTAACGAGACGCCGTTTGAGCCCAGCGCTTCTCCTCTCACGACCAGTGGCCAATGTTGTCCGTTAGAGGTGACCCAAGTCGGATGTGTAATGTCATCCTCATTCCTTCTGGGCAGCTGAATGCCTTTCCTGGTCATCTTATCACGCCGCCGCACGATTCTTATTACAGGCCAAGCGCTATCCGACCAATCGAGGTACCGTTTGAGGAAAACTACCATGGACGGTTTTATGACCAAACCACGGTGTATCTGTTGTTCGTTTAATTGCAACGAGTTTTTCCAGAGTGTTAGCTTCGAAGCGGTGAGCCTTTTCTCACGGACGAAATAAGAACGTTCGTGGGCGTCTTTGTTTTAAGCATATGGCACCGTTCGAGAGTGTTACCCTTGGTGTCCCCGTATTCTTTGGGTAGCGCATTGTTATTTACCTGTTTCAATATTTGATACAGTGTTCGAGAGACGAAGCTATGCATGTTGATCATTTGAGTTGTTGAGACGAAGTGGACCTTTGTCTTTTTTGTTGTTGTTCGAAATGGGCCCTGAGGGTCCACATGGCTCGAGCTGTGTTTCAGTGTTTCATCCCCTAGAATACTGCAGTATAAGATGTCATATGTCCCTTAAAAGCTATTTATTATTGAAGTGCTCGGTAAATATGTGATAACAAGGCTAGCGTATAGGGATGCATGTGCGTACACGCATGTTGTCGTATGGAAACAGCACACGCGTATTGTGTTTCGTTTCTCCACATGTTTGTCCCAGTTGTATATTGGGTTTAGGGAATGCCTTTTAGGACCGGCCCGTTCGATTTCTGTTCGATTTTAATCCTACGGAAAAAAGGATTCAGTGTGTAGCTTAGCTCTGGACCGTGGCGTATTAGTTACAGCTCAGCATTTACACCATGACTCATATAGTCACTACTCTAAGATTAGAAATGGTATTGCAACTCGACACAAACACACTTACAAATTTATATGTCTAATCTTTTTGAAAAGTTTTATGTGGGCCGTAACCTGACAGTTGTACCACAGCTAAAAAACTCATTCTTTAGATCGGTACTCGTTGTTAATAATTTCCCAAGCTTATGTTTATCTGCAGAATTGCAACCTAAACTGCAACCAATTATCCATAATTATTCATTCACATATTATTTCGACGTGTCAACTGGCTTGCGTCGAAGTGTGATTGAAAATGACAGGCAAAGCAACTGTTATCGCACGAGCTAGTCTGAAGGGTGTGAAACTCATTTTGTGTACAGTAGCAGGGGGCTATTTGAAACGCATTAATTATCCACCCCCTTACCTCTGGCCGTGCTTCAAAGCTCAAACGTGATGCTGACTGCACATGCATGTGATATTTTTATCGAAAATAAAATGACATTTGCGCTCAACAACAACAGCGATAAAAAACCTAAACAGTGTAGATATAAATAATTAAAAGTGTTGATTTATATTACTGCAGCTTCATATTTCATTTAGGATTTAATCTAACTATGCAATATGTTTTTCATTTCGTTTCTTTCCACACTTTTAGAATCAAATTTAAATAGGCGTTCCAATAATTCCATACAATGGGAAACTTAAAGCTTTCAATTTGCAATAATGCCTCTCAATCATCTGTAATTTTCCTATAGGTATTTGTATGTTTCACTGCTAGTTTCTTTTTGTAAATATATTGTTGACAGCACAATAAGGTGTATGGTATTGTGAGCTATGATTGAAAAGCAGTCTCGAGTGTCACACAGTGTATTTCACTCCATTCATTTAAAGTCTGCAGTGCACACGAATAGAAGTGCAGTCTACGTAGCAAGTGCATTTCAATGCCCCAAATTGACCTTGTGAACGTGCTATAATGGGAAACATGTATTAAGGGTTCCAGGCTGAACGTGCAGTACCTACCTTTACAAAACAAGTTATCAAGTGTCATTTCCAATACCGTGATACGTAATTATTGTACCACTTAACGGTTTCGCTGATTAGTTTTTACGTGCTTATTTTTCAATTCCAATGTACTCGAAAAGTCCATGTATTTAGATACAAATCGAACTCAATTGAGTAAAAAAGCAGTCAGAGTTGGATATAATAGCCAAGTGTAGCGTAAAATTTTACGCTTGATTGTATTTTTAATTACATTTAGTACTAGGTACGTGAAATGCCAACTCTGTAGCCGACAGGCTTTCGAGTTTAGTTGCATAAGTTATAAAATAAATTGATACTTTGAAACCCCATTTTTGACCGCACTGTAGGAGAAAAATCTATGTTATGGAATTGATTTCGTAAAATATCAAAGTGCTAAATGTTAGCGAACAGCAATAAGTATAGAAGGCACTTGATGTTACTATCGGCGCAGGCAGGAAATTAGTACATCTTCAAAATACTGTAGTATATTCTCCATTCCCGATTCCAGTTGGTGGGATCTTATCTTCCATTGTATATCTTCCAGTATAAATTACCATTGAGCTGTCCCAAGGTAGCATTCCGATGTAAATTGAAATTAGATGAAAATGAAACGTGAATATATCACTCTGAACCCCCGAAACTTCCCACAAACCCTAAAATAGTATTTTGTTTCTGTTCTAGGTAAGTAAATGAGTGATGATGCATCTATTGTTTAACTCGGCGCGCAAATAATCCCACTGAGTGCTTGGTGGCTGTATCAGGTGAGAACTGAGAATTATTAATGATAATTATTGCTGAAAATGTAATATTGCATGTTAAATTCGTACCAAACGAATTAATCAATCTTGTATGGTGTATTAAGCACTACTTCTTGCGTAAACATGATAATTGTCTCGATGATAAATGTTTCATTTTTATACACAAATGGTGAGAGAGTTGATCCTTTTCTGAAAGCGTATGCTTTTTGCGTCCCAGCAGTGTTTTCATTTTTTGTCTCTTCGTGTTTTTTTTTTTAGATTGTGTATTTTGTAAGCGTACGGGTTGGTTTTCGATCAAAAATGTTTAGAAATTCTCTAGGGGTGATGGTTTTTCGCGTTTTGTTGGTCAATCTCTTTGCCTCAGCCAATAGAGTTCCTCAGTGTTTCCACAATTAAACCAATCGGTTCATTTATCTGAGAGCTTTTCTGTCCATTTCCACAAAACGTGGATACGTGCGTAAGCATTCTCAAAGAAGATTTCGTTGACCCATTCAAGGACTCGCCTCTGTTCTAGAACAAATGTCACCGCTTTAATTTTATTCTTTAAAAATAGTTTTCACAGTTCGTAAAGTTCAAGCTTTTATTGTTAATGTCGCGTTAGGTGAATTAAGCTAGACTGGCTCTGCAGTTTCAACTGCTAAGTGATGGCAAAATCTCCCGAAGTTTCTGTCTCGAAGATTCCGACTTCAGAGTCCATGAAATAAGATTTGTCGACTCCGCAATGGACTTCCGAGTTTACCGGAAGATAAGAATTTCTTCAACAACTTTTTTATTTATTTTAGAACAAATCTCTTTCCAATCGTAAAAGGAGTGCCTCGGGAAATTCAGTCGATGTTCAATTTAAGTTCCCCGCAGACTTTGTTCGTTCCTTCCATCAGTGCGCGTACGCCGCGGCCGCCGCTACGCGGGGCTGCACGCAGGTGGTGCGTGAGTGCGTAGCCGAATTGAAGACGCCGAGATTGATTGCATCGTCTACACGCACTTGCAAGACCGATTTGTCGGCTGGCTCCTCGAGTGACTTATCCTCTCATCGAATCCATCTGTCTGTCCGGTGGACGCGTCACTGACATGCCCACCGGTCGATACACGTGACCAGCCACGTGGCCCTTCTGACAGACAGCGACAAGTTAATAAGATTTTCCAGCTGTCATACTAAAAATAAGAAATTAATTTCGCATTCCGCTAGTATCAAATCCGGCGTATATTTCAATTAAAATTGGTTTTGACAAGTTTTTGAAGCACGTACAGTTCTTGCTGCGTAATCTGTCTGTAAAAGAGGAGTTTGTTTAAACTAGAAAAAAATCGCATTGAGATACAAATATCGTGGTATGGTATCTCATGGAATATCATTGATTTAATGGGACCGCATGTTTTCCCTTAGCAAAAACAGGACGAGAGAACAGATTAAAGTCGTATGTAAAATGTGCGATACGCCAAAAAATAATAATAAACCAATCCAATCGGAGCGGAAAAGCTTTCAATTTCAACCACCACTGTGGTGGAGTAGAACGAGATAGCTATGCAAATAAAAGCTGAACGAAATACATTATATATTTAGCAGTTTAAACAATAAGATAAATAGAAATTATTGGTGCTCGAAATGCATGTTCAAATAGACACAGAAACGATGCGTTCCGTATTTCAAACAGCTTGTGCCCGCCGTGTCACTCTTATCAGAAAATAAATCTGTTCGTAAAATGAAACCAGCCAGGTTTTATATTCCCGGCTCCAGCCCACGGGGTTGTTTTGGACGCTGCAGCACGGTTCTTTTGGTTCATTGCGACTTCGGACGCTTGCGCCGTGGCTGCGAAAGCAAGAGGACGAGAAATTCACCCCACTGGATCAGTCGTCGCTTTCACCCCGTCCGTGCCGACGAGCTTGCTACCCCAACACCGGCGGCACCGAGCGCCCCGCGCTGCATTCTACCCTGCCAGCTAGCCAGCCAGCGTACGTTGTTACGTTGTTACGTTGTTAATTAGGTACATTCCGCTCGGACGTGGCACAAACGCGCAACCATCAATTATTGCAAAAACATTACCTGAGCTGAACGCGTGCTATTTTATTCACCCGGCATTCGGTCAACTCGTTTTAGTTTTGGATGTCGGTTTACCTTCGAGGTGATTAATTAAATTAGTCGATACATGTACAGTGTGTGGGCATATTGACAAGACACCACCTGGATTTATATCAGATATATCAGAAACGACAATCAATTCTTGTTTACCAAAAATATAAATGTGTTCGGCGACATGTGTGATTTATTACCAACGTGTTGAAAAATAAAATAGTGCAAATATAATCGGTGATCTGAACTATAGAGGTCCCGACTTGACATCGGATGCGTTTGACGCTTTCTGTGATGCATCGTCAACAGTGTTGAATTGTGTTTCGTTCGTATCGGCAACCATCGATCGTGTGTTACTGTTATCAGTGCCGTGTGGATCTAAACCATTCGTCATTTCTAGGTATACGCAACAGTTGGCATAATGTCGATGTAGCGTCGTAAGTGTCCGATACGTTCCGCATGGCCTTATGCAAATAACTGACAGACGACATACGGACAAGATGGTTCCTCATAAAAGAATTCCGACTTACAGATTTTTTTAATGCAGACGATATATGGGAGGGATGATTTAGGCGACATAAATCTGTGCTGAAATGGCCTTAGCTTATATAGCAGCTCGTTTGTTTCAGCTTGAAGTATACCGAGAGGAATTGTTAATCGACAGTAAATTCACCAATACCCTCGCAGATATTTCTTTTATGATCTCTTGAAATTCGTATAGCTAAAATATCGAAAAGTTTATGCGTTTTACCACATATATGTTCTCGTAAGAATCGACAAACTTTTCCATTTCAAAATGGAAGGGTCAATTTTCATTTCGATCGGTAAGACCCAATTTCGTCTTCAACGACAGTTTCCTCCACAAGATGTTGGGGTTTGAATGTGGCATGGCCTTCACGTCTATCTCTAGGATCCATATTTCATTTATACACTTCAGCATTCAAATGGAATCGTTTTAATATTCATTTCTGTAAATATGATACAACATTTCGATGTCAACAAATTTCACTCCGTTTGGTATAGTGTAATGCAATGTAGAAAAATCGACTAGATGCATATATCTAGATGCAGATGTACCTAGTGCCCAATAATTATCGCAGTAAAAATCTTTATTCAAAGCCCTATTTACAGTCTATAGGTCCCAGTCTATAAACTGACTCGCATATACTAATATAATACCGTACCCGGTGTTCATTTTGCTCCCATGTGTTAATCAGAGACTCGACACGATGTCTTAATGCAAGCAGAAAATTAAACAAGGCGTAAATGTCGAGAACACGCTGTGTAAAGTTCCAAATCACGGGATCTGCCATGAAATTCATGTGCATTTTGAGGAAGAGCCATGCGAAATCTTTTAGGCCCTACCGAAAAGTGTAAGGAAGCCAACCGATAAATAATTCTGACAAAATATATAGTGTTTTATAAAAATTGTATAGTCTCATAAATCTTGAGGTTGTATGCCATAGTTGAAGCAAAAAAAAACACTTTATTTGAGTACATGCACCATTGATAATCGAACTGATAGCCACAGAATTTCGCTTATTTTTGGCGACAGATTTGTGAGGTTACCAAGACGTACGGTTGAGTTAATCTAGGGGGACTATTTCCCCCCGCCATGATGCAAAGCGTACGCTTCAAGTTACGGTATAAAAAAACTTTTAAAAAATACTAACATAATATTTTATTTATGTCGCCCTTTAGCCATGCCTTTAAGATAATCCGTACGTAAAGTTTGTAAATTATGCATCGAAGCTAGCAATCTTAAGTCCTTCGTTCTTTTTTCGTGCTGTTTTCCTTTTTCTGGCTCATTGCGAGCGTTCAACCACGTACCGTGTCCGAGCGTCGTGGCGGCGACGGTGGCGGCAGTGGCGGTGGCAAGGGGAGGTGGGTTGTCATTAATATGTGAGCGACGCCGGCGCGCTAATGAGAAATTATGTTTCAGCGCCGCTATAAGAGTCTTTGGAGGCCTTGTCACGATGAGCTGCAGAATAGGGCGTTAGAATTCATTCAGATCACCTTTGGATTAGTTGCACGTTGATGCTTTTCGATACACGAGCTCTTCGGAAATCGTGCAACTTAGGAAACATCTTCCGTGAATGGTTCAAGCAACTCATTCTCTTATTCATATCTCGTAAAGCCCATTGGAACAACAATCCAGCATTATTATGAATTCTTGGCGTTTTTTTCATTCCGCTCAATATTTCATTACCAATTCATGCATCACAATAGCGCGATAAGTTCAGATTTTTTCTTCTCCCAATTTTGGTTTAGACTTTCGTGTCTAAAATAAAAATACAGCGAACATGAACCATGTATCGTGAATAAAGAAGTTGGCGTAGATCCATATATCGCTCTGCATTATCTCATGTGAGATGTTGCCTTCGTGAAGACTAATGTAATCAACAGTCTTGCATTAGACAGCTAAGCTTGGCTTGCATGTTCCCATTCGGCAATTGGCACAGGTAGTAAATGTTACTGCAGGTCTACTTTTTATATGCGAATATACATCAAATGAAACGTTTTTTTTTTACTTAACTCTATTTTGGCTTCAGAAATCACCGATACTTTTCAAATGCTTTTTAGCCTTTAGTTTACACACCTCTTTCCCACTTTCACTACCAGAGGGTAAGTGTTCAAATCGCTTAGTCGTGGTTCGTCGAAAATACACGTCGCAATTAAAAGGAAATCGCTTTTTTGCGCGAAAGATAGCACAGATTTGAGCCCTATCATAGTAATGGGGCTTCATCACTCGAAAGCTTTGGTAGGCTACGGTTAAAAAAGAGAAGAGTTTTACATTTTTTGAAGTGTTTTGAAAATGGACTATATTAAATGTGTAGTCCCTAGTCCGCCGTCACTTTGGGATATTACGTTTGGGCGCTGCACTCAGAAAGGGGTCCCTTCTGCTCAGTTCTCGGCATTCGCGATTTTTCCTTCGTGGCAGCACGCGCTTCTTCCAAAATATAAAAACAGGGATGGTGTAGACTGATCACCGTACAATTATAGGTACCCTAACAGAGTACTTTTCCGTCTGACAGCTGTCTTAATATCATATTGAATTTAGTAATTAGCATTGGTACTCCTTTTAAAACAGTTCGGAATCAGAAATTAGGCACCTGCTATCATAACTTCATCTCTATAAATATAAACCATAAAACTGACAGTAAGTAATTTGTGTTGTTTAGGAAATAATTCGTCTACGTAGCTGAGTGCAAAAATAAAGATAGTCTCAGATAGGTTCATAATTTAAAAATTCTCTTTAAGATGTTTGTTTCTTCAGATTATTATTGCCGCGTAGTGGTACAAAAAAATCTCGATCCTGACAGTCCCTCCAATTCTTCGTTTTCTTTGACTGTTATTTGTTCTCGAGTTGCGTAAGCTGAGAGTTTCTTCTAATTACATCAAAGAATCACGTATTATTGTACTCCCAGGAGTTATCGTCGCGACGCTATTGTTTTCCTTGGCGTCGTTTCGTATGTGAGACGTCGGCGTCGTCGACTCGAGCCACTCCAAGAGTTAGGTGTACTAGACAGGCGTCGTCGACTCGAGCCTCTCCAAGAGTTAGGTGTACTAGACAGGCGTCCAAGTCGTCGCTAATTCAATTATATTTGTCTTGCTGATTTTCGATCTATCACCGCTATTTTGTATGTAATCTTTGTAAGTATTACTGAAACACTAGATTTTAATTACGCTCTTCAAACAGTAAATTTCCGCAAAGTTACAGTCATTTTAACAAGTGATTTTTTGAGCGATTAGAATCGAGTAACCTAGTTTTCAATTGGTGACTTCGCCTAAAACTGAAAAATTGTGGGAAACACTTGGTTGTACGCAGCGTCCTCGACCGAAGATTGTGAACGTCCAGATTGGAGACTAGAGAGGCCAGTTTTATTACGCACTTCATCACCGGTCGAATTTTCCACTAGCCAATGTGATAAGAGGGCGCGGCGCCTCATATTTTCACGCATTTTCACGCATTTTCCGTTCGATTGCTACGCACGGCTAATCCAACTTAATCAAATATCTTCCCCCCCATCCGTTGTTTAAATGAAAATGTTATCTGGCGACAATTATGCGTAGTACATTTTTGTATGGTTGCAATACTATTTTTCAAGTGGATCAAACTTTCTTTGTAGTTTCCCTCGCATTCCAAGGCAGAGTTTGGTACTTGCCTGATTTGTCTGCTACCTACTTTGTTTACGCGGTACGATACGTATTCTTGACTCACGGTGAATGGTTTAAGTTAGATTTTGAACTAGAAGCACACTTCAATGTTATAATTCTTGGGATTGCATGAGTTATACTATAAAATCAGCTGAAGTGTGTGAGTTTTGAATAACATCCCTTCTTGCTTGTGCTTCTTGAAGAAACTTCCATTCCGCAAGAAACACTTCATTCTTAAGAACATTACTACACGCCTATATTACTTTACCTGAAGTTTTAGTTCTAACGTAATATTATACCTCGGCTCATAAAATAATTTAAAGCACCCTACCAAGTGGGTTTAATGTTTCAGAAAGTACATACCGTGAGATCCATATACTGACTATACTATTTTGATCAGCTTTTATTTAAAATTGTTTAAGGGCTATAACCCCTTCATTTTAATTTTCAAGTATATTTGAAGACTTTTTTCGAATCTAAGTTGACTATCTTAAAAATATATTCGTTTAAATTGTGAATTGGATACATTATTGGCATTTTGGGCTCGTTACTGAAATTGCTATAACATTGGTGGGTTGCCTTTCGTACATTCTCCGTGGTCTCATGTTCCTCCTCTCTTTCACCTTACACCAAGTATCGCCTCACTTTCCGCTCGCTCTCCGAGCGAAATACGCCGCACTTCACCAAAAATATGCAGCACATAAATTACATCCCTTCGGTTATCACGTAATGACAGCTGAACGAGAGCCGTTCCTTTTTTTTCAAAGTGCTCAGAAAATGGTCGAGTGCCTCCAGTGGGCTCGAATAATTTTTCTGACCG
Source organism: Lednia tumana (assembly GCA_003287335.1). NCBI lineage: Eukaryota > Metazoa > Arthropoda > Insecta > Plecoptera > Nemouridae > Lednia > Lednia tumana. Next base: position 22,507 of record QKMV01000313.1, read on the forward strand.
AAATTAGGAGAATTCGACTCGAGCGCCCTGGCTGAGAAGTGCGGAGTTGACCGTTTCTTCTCCGGCTCGTATGGGAGCCGACTATGTATATGTGTCTCTACTTTCTTAATTCACGACCATGTAGGAGTGATATTATTTCAGTTTAGCGGGTTCTTTAAATTGGTATGCGTGATTCCCCTGCACGATTTCGTTTTGATATTTGGAAATGCCGATTGCTTTCCTCGCTGGATATAATTAAGTACCCTCATGGAAAGAAAGTGGTGAGGTTTCAACAAAAACATTGCTGCGAAAACTTTCCGAAAAAGACTCGTGAATTTTTTGGTTCTGAAGGCTCTCTCTCTCTCTCTCTCTCTCTCTCTCTCTCTCTCTCTCTCTCATTCTGTCGCTTTTTATCTTTCTCTCTCTGTCTCCATTATAACACATAAAGCTTCGCGAACACGAAACAACATTAAGAAAACTTTGCATTTTGCAACCCACTTATTCAACAATTCGTCAACATAAGATGTTACATAACCAAAGTGACCCATTTCTCGTGCGATCGCTATACATATATATGAAAAGTCTGTAAATTTCACAAAATCTCCTTCGATCTTGATGTTGATTGATGATCGCTAAAAGGTCGTGACGATGATGCTCAGACTCGAACCCGGGATTCGTAGATCAGGACCTTTCATTTCCGGTCGACTCTCATTACGAATAATCAATCAGTTGCAGCGAACTTACGAGGACTCTCATGCAGAATTCAATCTGTGTTGATTCCGAGAGTAGAAGAATACGAATTCCGAATCGTCTTTTGACTGTGAGTTTATTGACGTAGACACGGTCTCGATATTATGGAAGAAAACGTGACATTTAATGCTGCCAATTGCAATTAACATTGCTGTAGGACTCTACCGTGAACATTGAAAGGAGATTTTTACCGCGTGTTTCTTGTTGGGTGTGAGGTTCAAGTACGACACGGATGAGCGTGTGAAATATTGGATCCGATAAGGCTCATCTTGTGATGAGCGGAGAAATAATTCGAGTTTCGCATTTTCCTGTTCCTTTGATGAGCAACGCGTTCTCTCGTAGAGCAGCGGTGTTTATTATGAATAATTGGATTGTAACAAAGTTACCCTTTTGTAGGCTCGAATTGCATTTATTATTCATCTTCGTGTAGAGAGCTGCCATATAAATTTATCGAATAGCCTCGGATTTTTTTTTCTTTCCAGAGTTGGGAACTAAACTTTGGAGAGAGGTGCGAGTTTTCTTCTTCGCAGTTTCATTATTAATTTAAAAAGACCAAGGTATTAAATATTTATCTGTCTTAAAGTGTCCAAGCTATAACTACTAAATTGTTTTCACTAACTAAGCAAAATATGCGTAAGTAATCGGGCTCATAGGTGGCATTTAAAACTTTCACTATTTAAATTGTAATACTACCCATGGAGATGTCAGCTCCCAGTGCACCGTCTACACTTGGTAATTGATTATTAGACACTGTTTTATTTACTGTTTGTTTGCTTCGTAAATGCCCGCCCATGATGGTGTGGCCATGAAGCCTTGTATGATAGATCACTTTGGTTTCAACGTTTTTCCAGGCCTAAATCGATTTTTTAAGATTTACCGCTCGCCATCGTGGCAACTGAAAGGGTTGCTATTCCGCATAGAGAAGAATTTGCTATATTTTATATTAGTCATGAATGCATTGGTGCTCCGATCTATGCCTTATTTTCATACCACTGCTATAACATAAAAAAATAATTCAGATACAAAATGCTTGTGCGTCCACGTCCTTAAATGTATACACAACTCGATTAAACGCAAGCACTGATTCGACTGACTTCGTTGGACCATTCAGCTACAAGCAGGAATACATTTTTAGTACCGAGGCGAATCTCATCTGGTTATTGAAGCAGTGCGAGATTAAATTTTTGCTCAAGCACAACACATGCAATAAAACTCAAAAATCGTAAAACTAGTCTAACCATCAATATCGACGTGATATTGAATTTTACAAGCAGGTCCGGCATACTTCAATTGAATTGAAGACAAAACCATGTTTTATTAAGTATGAGTGACTGACGTACTCACGGCGTTGCGATTTTAAAAGCGACTTTTATGTCAAATATACGTCGGTTCCGTGCATATTGTTCAAAAGGAATCATTTTCAACTGTCAAAAGACCAGAGGGCAGAAACCAAACCAATGGATTCGGGACGCGTGAAACGTAACATGCATACTTTTACTATACGTGAAGCAGTCACATTTCTTTTTTTAATGACCGTATCTGTGTGGAAATACCTTGATAATAATAAAATACTTTCTGTAACAGAAATTCTCCATGCGGTGGAATTGGTTTCGGCACATAAAATGAAATGCATCTCTATATATATT
>QKMV01000314.1:0-24861 GCA_003287335.1 Lednia tumana
AATATAAACTTTACATCTTTAATTAAAAAAAGCATGACTCTCTAAATGAAATATTGCAGAGAATATTTTACAAGATTGCAATTAATAACATCTGAGTTGTTTCCTGAATTAGAAATGCATTGCTATTACTAGAGTGCATCCAAGTTGCAAACTTGCTATTGTTGGCCATGTGATGTGTTTCAGACACCGTGAACTTGATAAATAGCCGTTGACGTGAAACTGCGAGCTGTCATCTTGCCGGTGCACTTGTGCTGATGCAGACAGCCAGATGACGACCATATTAAAAACCTCGGTACGCTTGCTTCGAGCAGATTGTGGGATTATTCCATGTGCGGTGATTAATTACTGCAAGCGCACGCAATCAAACTACAGTTACCTCGAACGAATACTTGAATTTTGTCGGTTCGTAAAGTTTGACTCATGTATATACTTGTTTAGGCTAATTGTTTGATTACTTTTCCTATAAAGGTCCACTCACAGAATTCTAAAATCCAATTTACTCGCCATGAACAAGAAAACTATAAAGATAGGCATCAGAAAAGATATACTGAGCTTGTTTTTTCAAAGGGGTAATAACATTATTTTCAGATGTAAGAGAAACTAATTGGATGGTGTTTACCCAAAAATGTAACCCTTTCTAATGAGCATTATGCTAGAGTCGGAGTGGATCAAGAATGATTGCCATATAAAAGTAAATATGTGAGCTTCTCGACGGCAGAGTGCACGTCGGGGGATACTACACTCCGCTTCGAAATGGTTACAAGATAAATGTTTAATTTGTTTTTGACTTGGAGTGTATGTTTTGCTCAGTGCCTCTCGAGGCACCAGAACTCTCTGAAGCAGTCTGACAATGTCACATGCAGTTAGATGTGCATTGTGCATGTGCAGCATTCATCATAAAGACGAAGTGCATCATGCGCACATAAACTCCATGGTAGCCAGACAAGGCCTTATTGTTATGGATGGTGCATTAATATGCAACAAAACCTTGAATCGAGGACAAGACTTTTCGTCTGAAAATGTCAAAACATAATTATCTATTCCGTGATATTTATGTTTGAGTAATATTAGATAAGGCGTGTTGAGCAGTGCGTGTATGATGCACTCTGACTTTGTGTAATTAAAGTTTTGCAAACTATCTAGCCATGACTGTTTGTTGTTACTTGTTACTACTTACATCTTATGACCATCTCGAGTTTTGTTCAACTTGCCCATACTTGACGCTAACGTACACAAACAACTAACAAGATCTGCATGTTTGGATTCATATGTTTTACCTATGTGTGCAGAAACAAAACAATGAGTTCTACACCGTAAATAAAGCAGTCCTTGACTCTTGCGACTTGAGATGGCTCATTATTACGATTATCCTTTCGATGAACTCGAGACCAGCATGATTTATCACGCTATCATGGTACCGGCCCGGCCAGCATTTGCATCTCGAACTAGAGGACAGCACGAGACTGTCACTCATTTCAGACAACTCTGACAATATGCTACTGAGGTGCTGACTGAAAACGCCACTGGAATCAGAAGACGCTTTCTATCATTGCGTGCACTACGCAGCAATCAGCATGCTTGAGTTTGATGATATCAGATCTTGCGTTTTCAAAAAAGGAAAGCACTCGTACACATCACAGAACGAAATATTTCCTGAAAAATCAAAATAAATTCATACATGGTTCCCCTCATTCATTTCAAGTCTACAAAAATGTTGCATGAATTATGGAATGATCTTGGATGATGTTCGATCAAACCTTATAGACCATGATGCTCTGAATAATCAAATAGATTGGCATGGAAAGTGACACTCGCCCCGGGTCTTGTAAAAGTTAGTTATAAAAACGAAGAGAATATCTAGTATAAAATCGCGTAAAGGGGTTGGCGAATGAAGACATTCCTCCAGAAGCGATGACACTGTTATCTTTACAAGTAAGTTCCATAATTATCGAGCTTATTTAGACACAATGTAAGGCACTATGTAAATGTTATTTCAGTGCATACAACATCACTGGATTCATGGAATATTCCAGGCACTACACGAGATCAATGTTTGTCCGAATGCTTGTAGCATTCATCATTTCTGCTCGGTTGTTTTCCTGAGACACGATAACGTGTGTAGGCTGGCCACGCCACTATACTATCTTGTGTAAATCAACTAGTTTTAGTTCACGCTCGGGCTCTTGGCCGAAACACTTCATCTATACTGGTGCACTTTATGCAAATATTAGCATAGGAGGAGAGGAGAACGAGTAAGAGACGAGATGGGACGCTGTGGTGTGGTGGTAGAGCAGAGAAGTTTGAGCAAACACAGTCGCCAGGGCAAGCAGGGGGTTGCAGAGAGGTTGGGGAGGTGCAGGGGAGATGGTTGCTTCACTGGACGCGTTGGATGGGTGGATGGATAGATGGATCATGTGATATAGAAAATAAGGGGTGAGATGGATGGATGAATTTTGAGTTGTTAGAGTAGACGATAGGAGATAGGACCACCGTCTAGATATGTGTGTGTAGCTACTAAGGGATATTCGACGATGCTGCTTTGTTTACATATATTATGCTGTCTTATTATAACGCATTGCAAAAATAATATTTATAGTAATGATGTTCTAGGATAAATATTTGCCTAAGTTGTAATAAAGTTGTTACTGTTATGGTGAGTTTTCATATGCATCCAATTTCAAACAGAATTTTTGTTGTGTACGAAGTTGTTGAACGTTTTTTCTCGACTCCACTCGTCGCAGCAAGGCAAGGGAATGGAAGATGAAAAGCAAATTGCTTTTGGGAAAATTGCTAAAGCAACGTAATTACAAACATGTAGTACATGCAAATTCTAGTAGCAAAGCAATCTGAAATAAGTTGAATGCACATCCTAATACACAGAATAGGAAATATTGTGTCAACATCGTCTAGAGAGATGCTTTGCAAAATAAATATTACCTTCCTGTTCATCTTTCTTACATGAGTACAGGTAGAAAGTCATAAATAATTAATTACATTTGTATATATAGCGAAAAGTGGGACTAATAGTAATTAGTATGATAGAGCAAATTGTGATTTTTCTTCTCAACGTAATAATACGTAATTAACTCAAAACGTCAATACTTTCAAGGAGCGAACCGAGCAAAACACCTCCCCACGAGCCACGCGCGAAAGTTCCAAAAAGCGGTAGCAGCATTGAGCATAGTGGAAACACGTGACCACCTCTTGTAACATCCGTGTTTAACAACAATGCCATTATTGTTCAGCTACTTTCCTCCGCTAGGCTCGAGTCTATGCATATTCATGGGAGCTTAGATCCATGTCATGGTTTTAACTTACCAGATATTTTATCTCTTCCTCGGCTCGGCCATCGCGCCGCCGCGTCCCAAACTCGTCACCTTCGAGTTGCAAAAGCGGCGAGCGCAGAGCGCAGCGCATCGCTGCCCGAACGAACGATGCCAATGCCAGCTCATTTGCATCACAACCAAGGATATGAGACGGCCACTGCTCTGCTCTAGCATGGCTGGACTCGAGTGGACACAGGATAGTTTTCCGGCTTACATTGCACTCAAGATGACGCGAATCCACCGCGAAGTTGATTCCAATGCTCGGCTATGGCACACAGAGTAGCACGACTCTTGTATGCACTTTTGTAAATAAGCTTAAGTTCTTTTTTTTTGTAATTTTTTGTTCCTAATTTTAAGGGCACTTTTAAGTGCTCGCACTCAAATTCGACTCACATTTTCCTTTCTAATGCCAAGACATTTGCAATTGTGAATTGACTCACAAAAAAATTAACGCAGCCTTTTATGTGCCCAGAACCATGTGCTACCAAAATATAAGCGAGAGGGCAACCTTGAGTGTATACTTTTTTTAATTTTGATATTTGCATTGTATTCATGTGTAATGCAAATTCTAATAAGCACTGTTCTATCGGTTAGACACTCAACAAAATACCGAGCTACTAATTTGATGTGAAAAGCGCGTGCTAATTTCAGTGAAACGTAATATATCCATAAACACTTCGATTCAATTAAAGAAAGGTCACGATGGTAATTTATTTGAGTAAAAGGTTGTAGATTTCATCGTCCTATCGTTAGTTGTCGTTAATTGGTCAAGATAATTCCATTGATTGGGATTTGTATCGGGACATTTCGAGCAATGACAAAAGTTCGTCTGGACAATGGCACTAGTTAGTTCCTTTGATGGGATCTTGTTCCTTGTCGCAGCGTGGCTCTTGTGTTGCCAAATGAATGATGAATCGACGAACTGATGAGCTAAGCCAAACGCTGGGCAATTAGAAAGATTACCTCTGCACATGTAAAAGATGCTGGCCTCCGATTAACTCTATCAATCTTACTGTCCACTTTATCCAACACCACCACTTCCGATGGTCCCGTAAAACACATATACTCATCCCTGATCGATTTCCCATTCGCCCTTCGCCACTTCCCTGCACGCGGCCGAGTCCTTCCCTTTTTCGGCTGCTTTTCTACAGTTAGGCATTATCGACCGGCAGAGAGAGGGACTCCTATCCTATCCTATCCTATCCTATCCTATCCCATCCCATCCCATCCCATCCCATCCCATCCCATCCCATCCCATCACATCACATCATTATTTTATGTTAGATTTTGTTGTTTTCCACAAATTCCCCCAATTATGTTCCATATTATACTCTAGTGCTCATCCCATGCCGAGCATCGTGCTGTCTGCAGCAATATCGCAAGACGAACTAAATGACATTTATGAACTCCGTGTTTGCCCGATGCTCGATGCCGAGACGCTATGGACTACACCTATATAACATACCCAGACCCTCCTGTCCCTCGCCATGTCGTGGATCTCTAGATAATGCGATCTTATTGCAGGACGGAGAACGACATGGCGCGCCCGTACCTAGATCCTGCGAACTCGACAGGGAAGCGGGTAATATTATTTCCCAAAGGCAAAGTATCAAAAAAGCAAAAATCAGAATAAAAACGGGACGTCTTTACTCTCTATTCTATACGAAGTGCACTTTCGAAAGATTATGAGACTGAAACAAAATGGTTCCTGGCGTCTTGCGAGAGCAAACCTGACGTTACACTCCTCGAGCGTAAAACGTATTTATGTAAAAATTAGATTCTCTTTTCTCGGCAGATATCTTTTCGAAAATCAACCTCTAAATTCCTGGAAAGCACCATTGTGAACTGCACAGTCCACGTGTGCACCTATCGATAAATTTCCTACGTGCTTCATCAAGCGAATTCAGTTCTGCTGTGACAATTCTTTCAGTGCAGCATAGGAACATGGTGCACGTTGGTACGGTAGTCGTGCACTCTGACGTGGACGTTGTGCTCTTCCTCTCCGGTTGCACTGCGTTAATATTACATCCTCTTGTCTCTGCGAATATAGCGCAATTGCAACTTTTGCCTGTGCTTAGAATTAATTCGAAAGTGTGCAAACGTGCAGGAGCAGAGCAGCCCCTTAGTAAGTGGCCGGTGTACGGCATTAGCCTTGTTTCTGCTCTTATTGTGTTGCACGAGTTAAGCGAGTCTGCTTGCTTGAAGCCGACACACAATTATTATTACCAAGACAATTAATTGAAGAGGATTCGAATGCACGGCTGCAGGCTAACTATGGGAATAGACGTGTTAGCGTTAACGATCAACTTTGTGCAGGTTGCATTAGACTAGAGTGCAGTGCTGTGCACATGGCTAGGCCTAATAGCACATGTGCATGTAGGTATATACACCTAACATGTTTAGCGGAGCAGAGCCGAGTTTGATTTACAATGACATGTAATGGTAGGTTGGATTTAATGTGTACATCCTCTCTGTGTATATGTGTATGCTGATCGCGGTAAACATCTTGTAATAAACCACCTAAAGTGCACGTCTGATATCTTTATAAATGGCCACATCATGTTCCCTAGTTTTTTCAAAAATTATCTGACATGTCTCCATCACTCATCGGTTGTAACCGTTTTTATTTTTTATTAGTTTGGAGATAATTTTTTCTTGCAATTTACAATTTATGGAAGCTTCGAAAAGGAAATACAGTTGGTAGATTCCATGGTAGGTTTTTAGCGGAACGATTAAATTGATATGCCGCATGACAATCCGATCAGGCAGTTAAGATAATGGTGTATTCAAGTTTGCAATCAACTGAACTTTGTATGTCTACACTGAATTGCAAGTCGTGACTATTTTGATAGCCGTATTTTCCTCGATCGGACAGCAGCATGTCAATTTTTCCAATAACTCAACGCTCAGATTTCGAGCGGTTGCACCATCGAGTTTGAGCGAGAGCATTGACTTGCTTTGGTGCAGTAGTGCAGTGCGGTGCAGCAGCAGGGCTATTTTCGGTGTAAACTTTGCAATAAACAAGTATGCTATTCGGATATCTGACTCGTAGGGCAGGCAGCTCAGTTGGTCGACCATGGTTTGTTTGTTGCTTCGAAGTCCAAATCTCGACAAGCTGTTCCTTACAAACATGTGTCTCGTAGATCAAAACTTCTTGTCCGAGAAATCACGAGCTCGTTCGCCAATCTGGTTTTGCACCGACGCAAAATATCGCTATACTTATTGGCACACGTTCATATAATTATGTTATTTTCATCTTAAATGGTAAGAAAATCTAATGGCATTGGTTTTAAACAAATGGTTCAACTCGTAGCAATAAATTTTGTCCAGTTTTTACAACCAACTGAAAGCAATTCAATAAGAGCTCAGATGCAATCATTTATAAAAGAAACAGTACAAAACGCAAGCCGTGGTATAAATTTCAAGATGATAAATATAACGAGATAAATTTATTTCAGTATTGCATTATACATTTCGATTTAACGTGCATAATGGTTTGTCGGATGCATTGATCGAGTGCATCATTGGGCTCGAAGCTTTGCAGGCTTCAAGCTGTATGCCGCTTGGCAAAAAGCACAGAGCCGCTCTCGGTTTCTGGCTCATATTTGCCAAGAATGTTTAAATACAGACCAGTAAATTAATGGTGGAAAGGACAAAACTATTCGTGGCATATTTCTTATTTGCAATGCGTGTCTTACTTTCGAGTACGTTAACTGAGAATGTGAGAGGGTTCGCTTTCCTTTCTGCTGGTGGAGCCGGCAACTGTTTTGATCCAAGAACGTTTCAAGGGGTTGTAGTCTGGACTGACTAGAGCATTAGTTTCGAGCCCCTCGCTGTTGTAGCAAGAAGATACGACAAGCTAGTTCTCATGCAGGATGAAGACTATACGCGAAGAAGAAAAGCATTCCAACTATGTGTATAATAATAATTGTAGTTTGAAACAATACAGGAAGAGACAAACAGTCATGCGTACAATCTAATGAAATGAAATATTACATTCTTCGTGAGTTGTTATTTACATGATTTCATCGAAACGCTGTGCTGCTGCTGTAGTGCTGCCGCGAGATATCTTTGCCATAATGGAATGTCTTTTTCTCGTCCCGTTTGAATAAAATCCTCTCCCCAGTTAACATAAATGACGACAATAATCATGAGTTACAACTACAAAAGTTACTCTAAACACTTTGATTTGCATCAAATTGGCCAGTCAAATTTCCGCTGAAACTTATCTAAAGCTTTTAAAATCTCATATAAGAAAAAACTGGCAACATAACAGTAGCAAGAAAGATAGGAATTTTATTATCATTGAAGTCCACACAAGGGTAGAATTGTCCACAATAGTTGATCTTATGGGCCTAGGCGCCGCATTAAGCCAATACACTCACCCCCCTTCTAAGTCTATATTCCACCCTGAAGCCCACAAAGACACCAAACAGTATTTATATAAAAAGATATCCCAAGTTTTTATCCCTTTTGCTTTTCCAAGTATTATTCCTGTTGCCGTTCTTTACGACTATTATTTCCTAGCCGGCTACGTATAGCGAGCGACGCCCTTAGAAGCCCCGCGCCGACGAGGCCCCGGCCGACTTGGTTTTATGAGAGACGCCGGCGAGCGACGCCGCCCTCCACGCCAACACGGGTCGGGGGTCGCTGAAGACACACTAAAACCCGATTACCCCTTCTTATTCGAGCCTGACGAGCGGTAGAATGCAAAGTGCCTATCGCGATACTTTCAGCCGCTGAGCTTGTTTAGGTTAGCTTAGACGTGGTTACTGGTTACCATGGAATAGCTGCATAGCACAATATATCGCACGCCACTGGAAGTTGGTCCAATCTAGTAGTGTTGCGAAGCTTCTTTGCAGATCTCCGCATTGAAATCTAGCGCCCAGAGGCACCGTGTCAATCAACTTTGTAAAGCATGTAATTGAGTCGCAAAAGGCTGCATGCTAAATACTGACGAATGCAAGTGCAGTTTCATCGTGCCTGGCAGCTGTTTCAGAGATTCGATTTGTTCATGCTGTTTCTTTCTGCTGATAAGCCTGGAGAAGTGCCATGCGCTGATGATGGATTAGCAGAATGCGTACGCTTTTCGTGCACAGCACGAAAGGTTTCTTGTTTTGTCGCAATGAGAAGGCGAATGAAAGGCGTTTCATTATCGCGACGCCGGGAAGCCAAGGCGCCGCTTTTAACGAAGACGCCACGACGCGGCGCGCGCGGAGGCGTCGATTTTCACGCAGTTAACTTCTCCTTTAGCAAACCAGCAAACATGATCTATTAGCCCCTTTGTTATTCCGTTTTTCTACTCATAAATTTCAGGAAATATAGTTGAGCAGCATGGAAAAAACGAATTCTTGTGTAAATTAGAGTGCGTTAGAAATTTATTTAACAGCTTAAAATGTTTTGTCTAGAAATTATGAGTAAAGCTTTGGTTCGCAGCGTTATAGGGGAGGGCTGCATCTTGAGGATTTTAGACCTAGCATAAAGTGTATCTGTACAGATAATTAATTTTTATAGGGCTATTAGTTGAAGATGAATGGTGGATAATATGGAGCTAGGGGGTTGTGTCTTTGCGAGGCATTGCAACGGCCACGAGGCGGTTGGGCCCGAGAGTGTTGCCACGCCAATTTCCCGCGCCCTTCGCCGTTTGGAAACGAAGCAAAGCTTATAAATTGTTTTATCGATTAATAATAACTTGGGCAATTATGTCACACTGGGCCAAAGTCACTGTATGCAATGAAATGATCAATAACCACAAGCGGCCATGTTATGTAGAGCATGATTGAGAGATTCGGCAAGGCGCATTAATTCAGTGTATGGAATCGTTATCTTGGTTTTTAGGAGAATGATACAGATATTACATACTTTGTCGACATTTTTATCTGCAGGCATATGAATTTCACTGTACTTTTAAAACTTTTTGTACTTTTTAAACAAACCACTTAGAAAGTATAAATCATTACGAAACTATTAATTTATATCATACAATGATATCGCACAAGAGCTCGCTCCCAGTAGATATATCATGTAAAAGCTTATATCGTATTATTCTTTGGATATCATACAACAACAAAAAAACGGAAACCAGTAAATCTTCTTTACTAGCGAAATGATATATTTCCACTTTGAGAAAATCGATATCAGCTAGCATTGTTGCGTTTATCGTTTCCATACGATAAATATAGGATGGTATTGAAAGTATATTAGAGGAATGCACGCATTATCATAGAAAAGTTGAGCCGATAAACATTACAAGTCCTCGTATTTGAATAGCAGCGTGTAGAGCAAGGAAGAAATGTTATTGAGAGCCTTTGCAAGGCATCTAGGATAAAGTAGTGTATGCCCGATGCCGGCACCGGCGCGGTAGAGTCTTCCCAGAGAACAACTCTAACCAAGTCATGAATATCACATGAGAACGTTTGCAAAACAGTGAACAAACAGGAAGCGGAGTCGTGACGTCGACAAGCAAGCTGGATAGATGGATGAATTCATGGGGCCTGGAGCCTGGAGGAATAGATGTGCACGGGGCAAGGCATGGGGAGGAAGGCTATAAAATCATAGTTTTCTTTGGCACTGGAAGAGCCGAATAAACCCTAAAATAAACCCCAAGTCTCTACAACCTCCTAACTCAGCCCAAATCCTCTGCTAAAACTATTCAAAAGTCCACCGTTGTGAAACAATTTCACTCTATCCATGTACCAAATGAATAACTGGGATCGAAGAATATTGCGCCGTTGGATACTATCTGGCTAATATCTTATAGTCTACATTACATTCGATTTGATTGCAGTTTAAAGTAAATACGAGGTGGAATCTATTAAGTATTGACATAACGTTATTGGAGTGGTCCCATGGCTATCGTCGTCGTTACTACAACACTAAAAGTTCTATGTAATAGGCGCGCGGATCTCAGCCAAAATGCCGTGCTACAGCTTACTGCTATACGGTGCAGGCTGACGCTGACTAGGAAGCTGTGACAACGCGGACTGCACAGGGAGAATGCCGTCAACTTTGACAAGTGGAACGGTTCGGCTCCAGGAATCGTTTGGGGACGGCACCATGTATATAGTTCAATCGATCCCAATCACTCAGGGTGATAAAACGTCAGTGAGCCCGACGCTACACCGACGCGGCGCGACCAACTTACAGCGACGCCCGCTTCAGAAACAAATCGGTTAAACCACTTTAGCAGAAAATAACTTTTTTCATATTATTACAGCCACTAGCCGTTTCGGAAAGGGAAACTCGTAGACTTTCCGATTTTGAAGAATGATCAAGTGATGGAGTGCCCGCACTGCACCAGCTTATACTAATATTGACAGATACGGCTGGACAACTTGGTGTTTCCCAATCAATAAGACTTTATCAATTGGTTCATTGGACTTTCGTTAATTGTGGCCGATGGGAGATAATAAATTACTATTTAATGCTCAGACGGTCGGGCACCACGCCACGCACTTTACCGATAATGATAATAATTTAGAATGGCGAGGGAAATATCTGTGTATCGGGAAACTATCATCGGGCCAGAAATTAAAAAAGCAAATTAACTGTCGCACAATTCATCCACACATTAAAGAAAACTTTCCGTCGAGATGGTTAAAAATAAATTAATGACTTGGAGTATTTCTTTTGTAAGTTCTTTGATCTCGTTGAGGAATGTAACCAAATTCGTTTCAAGATATGACTATCGGAAACTAAGATAGTGTCAATAATAATGCCTGGTATCTGTATTTTCATTTTATTTGACACCATCCACAGAAATCCATACTTATTTATCATGCATGCATAATTTTATAATTGTTTCTTTTTTCGTGCTATTGACCTGAATTAAACTTCCTTATCGGTTATAGAAAACCGATGAACTTCATTTATTGATATTCTAATCATCGTCATTAGGCCTGTCCCTGTTGATTAGCTTATGATATAAGATTATTGATTTCCGCGCACAACTCCAGAATGACGACACACGAATAGTAAATTGAGGCTATAAAAACGTGTATCATCCGACGCAAACATCGATCAACCCAGCCAGCATATTAGCCTGTCAAACTAAAAATACTTGCTCGTAATGAGCGCCTAAGTGTCGTGAATTGGTAACACACACACACACACACAGACAAACACACACGAGCACCATCATATTACTGCAGAGTTTTGGGCTCGGCTCGATATGCCACGGTGGTAGAAGACATGTCAACCCATCGCCTCGCTATTAGACGCACATTCTGACAAACTCTTGACATTTCTCATGAAACAGGCAGCGAGTCCCTTGGAAAGAATTCCGCAATAATTTCCCCGTGTCACATCCAAGTATCAACGCATCCGGTAATTGGTGCCGCCAGAATCGGGCGCTTCCATGTTTCCCAGATGTGTGCTAAGTGAGGAAACATCCTCGACGCCCGCCCTCTCCCCATGCCTCAACCGCCCCCCCCCCTGATACCGCCAGCTTCATTAACGTTCGTGTAACTTATAGGTTTGCATCTAGAAGTGCAATTTATTATTCCTTCTTTAGAGAAGACTCTGCACCGGCCCGTGTTTTCCCATGCCACTCGCACGGAATTATTCTCAGCTGCGCCGCGTAGACGTAGGTAATAAGTTAGACCGGGATCTCTCTTAGGCGCGAGTACATTACAATATCTCGCATCTTATTTGGCATTTATATCACTTACCGGGGAAATAATAAGCTGGTGTGGTCTATTAAACCGACATCCGCGTCACTTTTCCGTCTTTGTTTATAGGAAAACGTGGCACACAATTTCCGAAACTGCCGTAATAACCATGAAAGCTTCAAAAGCGTGTAGGCTCGGTGTCGCTGGAACGATTCGCTGTCACATCGGCCGCGGAGGGGCGTTTGTTCGTTTCCCTCAAGATGCCAGCCATTATCGAGAGATGCAGATAATAAGTGGTCCCTTCGGTCGCAGGCTGTATGGGAACTATACGAGTACGATGTGTATAAAATACACGCATGCACGCACGCATTGGAATAAAGTGCGTGGCGTATGCCGCGAGCGCGTTGACGCCAATAAACGTGACAACAATGACGCGACAAAGTGAGTTCGATGGGTTATTCACGGCGATGGAGGATTTCGGAAAGAAACGATCTGCAGCCTCCTTATCTGAAATAGGCGTCGTGATGATGGCGTCATATGTACACAAAGTGCACAATGCGCAGCGCACTTGCTGCCTGCATGCACTGTTCGAGCTCAGATAAAATGCAACTGCAAATTGGCATTTCAATGGTAGACTAAACAAACAAGTCTAATGCCAACAAAATTTAAGCATAGGTCAGCTTCGGCACACATATGGTATTTTATACATACACGACCCATTATTAATATTACTATTAGTATTATTATTATTAATGTAACGACGGGGAAAATGTAACGACTTAATAAATGTGTGTGCTAATTAAAGTTTAAACTGCATGTAGTATACGCTGTGCATTTCATTACGAGATTGCGACCAATTAAAAGTCGGGATACAGAAGCGAGGTGTAATGTATTACATTTCACAACCGTGTAGTTTTGCTTTTGTCACACACATCTACAGAATGTTATGATGGTACGTTTAACAAATTTGCGACAGAATTAAATAATTTCCGTGAATTTTCTATTCATATAAACGACAAAAACGTACTCGATAAATAATTTTCGTGATACAATTCAAAATATTTCCATGTTCTTTCACACGATAATTGTTAATTTTCATAACGACATGCATATTGATTTCCATAAATTAAGCACATCACCGAGACTTACAAATAATAGGTTGAACTAAATATTGCGCGCCATTTCTGCTAGTGCAGTTCTCTATCCGGAAGGTGTGGGCAGAGCGTCGAGCGAGGTCGACGCTCGACGCCCGACGTTGACAACCATTGTAGGAACGTCGCGACACCACAAGACGCGATCAGGTGTCTGCGAGCACGGCGGCATTGCACGGTGAACTTATCGCGAAATGCCACAACTTGGCACGAGTAATTTAGCAAGCCCATTCAACTTGTATTCAAGCAGAGAGAACCAAACCAACGTTCAGATACACACCCTTTCAAGTTGAAACGTTGAACGCCAAAGCAAAAAGGGACGTTGGTGCTTTGCGAGAGGCACTGAATAAAATATTCCCGCCACCTCGCGAATTCTGGCGTGGTTTGCTACGAATCAATAACGTCTAATCAGTTATCAGAAGATTAATGCCGCATGAACGGTGGCGTGCGTATGAGTTGGCAGTGCGTAACGAACGCCCTTCGTCCAGACCTTCGGTGCGGTCGGCCGCGCAGCACTGCCCAGAGGTCGGTCGACAGTCGACACATGCAGTAGGTATTGACCACATAGGTGGCAAATGACAGATTAATAATATCACCTGACAGAGCGCAAGGTAACGACCCGCGCGCACGCTATGCTAGACGCAGTCGTATACTGGTTCTTTATTTCCCACACCGTTTACTGAATATTATATTGTATAAATTTGTATCTAAAATCCGTTTTTATTTAAAATTAGGTATTTGCATATAGAATAAACGTGTGTCGCAAACGGTGCTTTGGATTTTAACGTTATTTATATATCCAACCATCTTGTCTGATTAAAAGCGATTGTATTTCTAACTTTTCCACTTTAAATTTTTACTTCAAGCTTAACTCGCTTTGGCAAACTCTGGTAGTTGCCAATTTGTGTACTACTTCTTCAAGTGAATTACTAATTCAGTGACTTTAACTGCACTTTGCACTTAAAGCTTTCTTGAGAATGGCGTCCATGCTAGGTTAAGTTGCGATCAACACTGGCATCGGCCATCGATTATAAGCGTTCAATGGGATTCAAATGCAATCAAATCGATCGTGCCATAGCTGAAATCCTTTCGCAGCTCCCTCTTTAATCAATTAACGCGGAAGAAGGTCTCAAAACGTACCTATAAGAACTTATAAACTACTCAGATACCTGCCATCTAGCCCATCACAATACATCAACGTACGAGCCTGGTAAAAATAAAAAATAATTCCATTCCAAATAGAAAAGAGTGACATATCGTTTCTACGTTCAATTTATGACGAAGCCTCGTGTGATGAGGCCATAACTCAGCATAAGTTCGTTTGAATAGATTTATCTTGTGGTAGTTATTTCCAGAGACGTTGTGCCCCTCTCTGCGACGGAACAATACCAAATCGGGGGTCGGCCCCACGGGGCAGCTATGCGAGCTCACCGGCGCCGGGCCTCGACGTCGAGTGCGACCAACTCACTAATATCCAATATAAAATCAGACAAAAAATAACAGAACCGTTTTAGCTCCTCAAAGCGATTCAATTCGAATCAATCCGGCGATCCAATTGGCTTTTATTGAGCCACAACTCTAATGCGTAGGCTCACACCGTACGACCGGTCGGGTGTGAGTTGAGTGTGTGTGTATTAACCGATTGGCAGTTGGCAGCAGCAAGTGCGTGTACGCGTGCGGTGCGTGCGATGCGTGCGATGCGTGCGATGCGTGCTGCAACCTTGCCTCGCCTCGGCTTGTTTTAATCTCGCGCTGCGGCCGAGTTTGGCTCACAACCACATACATACACATCCATGCACACACATCGCATAGACGTAGATTCAAGCAATGTAGCCGCACACATGTACTATAAACATGTGTACAATGATTTATTCCACCAACAGAACGAAAACGTCGTCGATTCGTTGGATCGGATGCTAAATCTGGTTCCCACCGTCGGCCCGAACGATTCAACTCGGTCGTAATCTGGATATATGATTGTGCGAATCGAAATTGAAAAATTGAAAGCGCAATTGCTAGCAAAGTGCGTCACTCTCCAAGAGGTGATTTATTTTTCACGCATGCTGTAAGAGAGCACGAATTTTCACGGTAGATTTGTGAAATAAATAATTCATTGGTATGCACGGCCGAAGAAATTTTGAAACCCACCGCCGTCTGCAATGGTTATTATAGTTGCATTTTTTGAGTACCCAATAACACTAATAACAACTGAGCTTAGAACTTTATTTGGCGAACTGATTTATGAGATGTTAAATTTTTAAGAGTCTCGAGCTGAACAAAAATGGGTCCCGTCATAAAAATACTAAAAACTTCGTGTGCTAGAGCTAGACTATAAAAATGCCTGTAAAATTTCGGTACTTACATAAAGTAATATAATTGGGGAGGTTAATTACAATTGTGTGAAGTCTTTTGAGAGAAAAGAGTCATTGACTTGGCACGGCCAGAGAGTTTAAAATTGCTTATGCAAATCGTCCTTTTCTTCATTGAAATACGCTCAGGTTTCGACTTTCGAGATGATTATGCACAGAGCTCTGCCAAGGATCATGCGAGGTCTAGCGAATGTTTCCAACAGCGTCATTTGATTCTAGCCGACCCGTTGGAAAGAGCACAAAAAATTCTTAATGCGTCCAGTTTGGTGTTCGTCGTAAAATGCAGTTTTTAACGGTGCTTAAATATACTGCCTTTGCACCTTAGGCTTCAGCCGAAGACGTTTGCCTGATTTTGGGTGACCGGCAAAGTAAAGCAAAAGAGCTGACCGTCGCTAAAAGGATTAGGAAGGAACAATAACCTTATGATCTTTGTGATCTTTGAATGAAATTGAAAGAGATTGGTGTCGGGCAGCCAAGAGGATTATTTTAAAACAGTTCATGTCACACTCACTGCATTCATTATTTACTTACTCCATTTCGAGTGTCATCTTCCGTTTCAAATCACTTTGCCGTCGCACTGGCTGACAAAAGTTGAAAATAACAACAGATATAATAAGTACATAAATTGTAGAAATTGTAATTTACATTAATGACCTACAAGTTTGTTAGCTGCAGGCCTCGTTCTCTCGGTCCGTGTCATGAAGAAACAGTTAAAAGTACAATTGCGTCCAATTTAGATGTGGAAGATATTACGAGCATTGTGCAAATGAAGGGAAAGACTGAAAGATTGGTTTGCACAATATTGTGTTCTTTTGTCGTGAAGGCAGATTTACATGCAACGTGTTTTGCTTCTACTAACTTTGTGTGCTAGAATTACAGCGCTATTCTGAAGCATTTCCGGAAACGTTCGACATTTTTCATCTTTTCATGAATGGTGGAATTATACTTTAATAAAAAGTCCTGTTACATTTTTACAGAGCGTTTTGCTCAGTTAGTGAATTGTGCATGAGTAAGGATCGACTTCTCCTCTTGGTTTTGCACATTAGTCCAGCGTCACTTAGGCACGGACTGTTAAAATATTTAGCAAATAGCGGTCATTAGGATGTCCACCAAGAAAACATGACACAAAGCAGTTCGTCACAACAGCGATTAGCTCACCCATTCATGAAACAGAGGGCGATAAAAAGGCAGCTGAGATTAAAGAACGCCGATCAAATATTTGTACAGAGCGCAATGCAAACACACATGATACAAAATACATCTTTAAAAAACCTATCAAAGGTAAACCTTGTACAAGGTTGTTTCAAGTAACAAGCTTTAATGCGTGAAATAAAAACGATCATAAATAACTTACTTGTCGGCTTGACAAATGGATAGAGAACTGAGAAACTAAAAAAAAAAAACATATCTGCTTGAAAAGAATATTTGTAATCTATTTGGTAAGAGGTATACAATAGGTTCAAAATCATTACATTCAAACAATTATTTGTGGATGGCATAACACGTAGAAAATGATCTTCGTTACGTTACGCTCACGTTATGATTACGTCTCCACGCGTAACTCTACCATTGGGCCAAGGTACGGCACGCCACGCTTTGTTCAAGAAAAGTCAGCAATGGTCACTGGCCGCTGAACACTGGAAATCTTTTCTCAGCCAAGATGCTCGAAAGTGCGTAACCAATCGGGATCTCTTCTCTTCTCTGGTTGTCAGCAGCTAAGGACAAACAAAACACACGACATGACAATTGATTCTCGTACAATCCCGACGTAAAATGAAAATCAAAGTCTTTCTACGAAGACGAAGCAAAGTGTTTACGGAAAAAAGGCTTACCTTACAAAAAAATGGAATGGAAATTTGAAATATTAAATAATTCCGATTCTTCTCGCCCAATGTATTGTTTCTGCGTTAGTGGAAATAGCCTTTCGTCTCCTTATTTTAATAATTGAAAACAGGGAGCGCCTTCTTGCAGGATGAATGGTATGGGCAGTCGAAATCGGGGGAATGAATCTATGAGTGACCCGTTTCAACTATAGCAACTGTCATAATAGAACATTGCGCAATCCTAATTTTTCACGAAGGCAAATACCGATACTTCATTGCGACGAGAGCATTAACATTTTATTTGCAATATGACTGATTTTGACATAAACCTTAACTAAAAGTTACATTTATTTAGCATACATAATAAGCATTTTCACATAACTCTTTCAGTTTTATTTTCTGAATAAGTAAATTATTACATGCACATCTATTCTTTCGAACTGTACAATTTCAAAACACATAAAAATCAATCTATAGATGCTAACTTTTAGTGCGCATGCATTGAAATTGGCTTTAATGTTCCACAGATCAGCTAGTTAGACAATGCAATGCAAATGTTTCCCGTCTGCATCCGCCTGCACCCCGCCAGCAATGCTCTTGCGCTTGCGACTTTAAGCGTGGTACATGTGTCACTAAATCGTGAGCAGTATGAATTTTACGACTCTGTTCATCTTCATCTTTCAACGGGAAATGCGCGTACATCTTTCTCTCTTAATGTTCTCTTTCGGTGCTCACTTTCGCCATCTACCTCGGTCCTCGACATTATATCACACAGCTATCAAAACAGTCTCTGAACGGGAATATTTTCTCATAAACTTGCGCATTATATCATATGGCTGACTTTTGCAAAGGAAGCGCTTCTTAGTTGGTTTAGTAAAGGCTTCATACAGCACACCTTGCGTTGTAGTTCATGGAAACATTCACCGAGAGGCAATATTTTGGATGCCTGGAACATGAACGAGAGCTCATATCAGGGAAAGGCAAGTTTTGAAATCTCGTTTTGGAACCGAAAATGCCATCGAAAACGCACTTCGAGAAAGAATGGATTTTCGTTTCGGAATATTTGGTAGCTTTGAATTTCAACGACGATAACACAGCGCTTGGTATTGGTATCGTTCCGATATCAATCGTCGATTTTGCCGACGCGTTTACTTTTTAATTGTTGTTGAACTCGCTTGTAAATGCTTAAAACCACTAAATTAATTACTTAGATTAAATATCGTATGACGGCATAATGAAACTGAATGTATCATCAGACAATTTCTGTTATTACATTTCTGCTGACTTGAATAGTGCAATGTCAACGCCAGTCTCGTATCCACCGACAGTGAATTGAACCTTCATTATGTACAAACTGTAATATTAATATGGGAGTTACAATATGATTTAAATGGGGAAGCACCCACCCTTGAAGTGAGATCCAAACCACATATTGATGGAGGAAGAATGAACTCGGAAAGTACTTCAATGACGTTCCGAATCAATTATTTACTTAACCGAAACACTTTCAAACACAATTTTCTCCTGTATTAAGAGGAATCTACTGGTTTGTGTCAGTATTCCTCATATTCTTGTCAATCGGATTCTCGATCTAGCTCGATAAAACAGAGCGTTTGCCATCTTGACTTTCACAAAATGAGAACGATGCGTTTTCCGAAAAACGCCAGGTTTTTGTTGATGGGGAGCGTTGCGGGCTGAAAACACTTTTCAAATTCCAAATTGATGAATTAGTCGTTTTCAAACCACGTCATGACAGCCCCAAATCGCACAACAGTTTAAAACCGATCGTTCATAACTTGGCCTCCCGACTCTGAAGTACTATTTTTGGCCATCTAATAGCAATTTTTGTAAGTGCGCTAACAATGAAAATCAACTTTGAATCAAAATTAACCAGCATGCGTGGCCTTATCTGAAAAGATCAACATTCATCTTTTAGCTATCCGAAACAATGCAGCACCAACATACTGAAGTACCGTTACGAAAAATCATTGTTGCAAATTTGAAGACAGATTTCTGGCGATGAGTTATCGGCCGCGATGACGACTTCGACGACGACGGCAAGATGAGCGAGCTGATCTAGTCGTTCAGGACCGAGCTGCGAGCCAAAACGAGAGTTTGGAATGCAAGTCGCGACGGCCATACAGGAAGATCCTTGTCAATCTTTGTTTTATCCATAAATAATACACGTAAATTAGTGACATTTTCACGTGGACCGAATACCAAAAATCGTCTAGCTTCATATGTCTCGCCGATCACAATAATATTATATTGTCGAGCTCCGTACGGCGGTGATGGCGACGACGATGGGGACGGTGTGAAGGAAATGACATCACATCCGTTTTGGCACCTCGGTCGGCTCGGTGTTGTTTGAGATGCATGTTGGCGCAAGTATGGCACACCTAAAACATGTGCCAACCTGCCCGAGTCGAGTCACTTTGATAAATAATAATCACCGTGCAACATAGCATTAGCCATCCCGTCTCGCTCGGCAGGCAGGCTCTGGTAATTATTCTGATTACTTTCCATTCAATCATAGCCTTGTAGATCGAGTATAAGTATTCATTACCATTGATTTTTACACCTACACAGAATTAAGCTTCACCGGTCTTAATTGTAAGCATGGTCTTGCTTTCCGATATTTGCATCCGATAAATGCTCTCGTCGAGTCATGTTCTGTGAGGTCTTCTTGATAGTACGTTATCTTTCGAAGGACACCGACTAGGTATTAATTATTTATACACTATTGTTTAATGTGAACTGGCATCGCCATTCCCAAAATAATTATTGATAGTGTCGCTCTGAAGCGAAGATCTGAGCATCGAGTCTCGTCGAATTAACAGTTATTGACACGGCCACAAGTGCTGGCAATGTCCAGTTCAATGTTTGCACAATACTCACTTATTGTGATTACAGCACCATCGGATCGAACGGTTCATCAGCGAAGTACCTCGTCGCGATAATCACGGTAAACGACGACCATGCGGCCGAAGGGTTACGTCCATGGAGTTACACAGCCATGCGCCAGCGATCACACCCTCGCCCAAATTGCATGAGCAAGTCGATCGAGAAACACTTTCTTTGCGTAGGGAAACCATAAATAAATAAAACGCTCTGTAAAACGTGAACAAATGGGAGACGAATGTAATTAATTAATAAGGTTGACATTTTCGTTCCTAATCGCATTCCATTCATTCCCTTTGCCACACTTCTCGGTGATCCTCATTAATATTGTATAAACGAACTCTCTTGATGGCGGCTTTGTCGACTAATTATGTGCTCCGTGAATCAATGGGGAACTAGCGAATGATTTGCTAAATCTAAATATTTAATACTGAGCCAACCCGGAGAGATAACAATATTAAAGCTTTGTGCTTGAATCATTATTCATTTCGTATTTGCAGCAGCCACTGGCAGGCAGGCCTTTAGCTTATCACAATATCATATCGAGATGCCTAAATGTAATGCTGAAATCTCAGATAATTAATCTTATACTTATTCAGCTGCCCAACATCAATTAAGATTTTTATATTAAAATAAGACCGTAATGAATTAAACAATGTAATGAAAATCGATTAACTGACAATGCAAACGGCTTATTTACGTCAACCCATTTGACACAAGTTACGTTATGAGCAACAATGTCGGTACAAATAATTTCGACGAGTCATTTGCGGGCTGGACTAAATAAAAAAACACTCCCAATGCACGTCGACTTCCTTCGTGCAAAGGCAACCGAAAAAATACACGGGAGAGAGAGTTATGTACACGAAAATTCCCAAGAGCGTTATAAATTATATTACATTATCATGCGTGGTTATGGCGTATCCTGCTTTGGGATAAGTTCGTCTCTGAATTGCTGGTAATAAAAAGTAAGGTCGGCCCACACTTGGCACACATCGGAGAGCTGCTCGCTATCAAACTGCAGTTAGCGATGAGCGCTTTGAGCACGCTTTGAGTAACTAACTACGAACTACAGCCAGCCCCTTGCACTCTGCTTCCAAAGTGGGCTCGTTGTCACTCCGTCCAAAACAATTCGCCTCCTCGTAAAGAGCGCCACACCTCGCTCGGCCTTGCTCGTGTAATGGCTCTTAAATGATTAAGAAGAGTAAAAATGGACCAACTTTATCTCCATAAAGTGATGGATGGCTCGCAGTGTGGGTGTAAAGTTTAAAAGTTTTTCTCGCACGGCGTGGCGCGGAGAAAGAAGCGGGAAACGATGAAGGTGAGCTGAGGAGCTCCCAAGTCCCAAGTTTGCCCCCATGCGTTGTTGTTTACATGTGTAATCGGGAAACGAGCCAAGGACCTTGCAGCGCTCATGTCTAAGTTCCACTTTTCCGCGTATAATTAACAATGAACAAGTAACAACCTCCGAACTGCCAACTGCCACCAGGGTGTAAACGCGACAATGACCCGCACCGCACTCGAGAGCGAGCGAACGCAACGCCTCGAACTGTTAGAACTAAATGGAATGTTGTCAAACAAATCATTTCAATATTGTTGACTTAAATCGCTGCCAAATCTGTGGCAAGCTAGTTGTTGCATTGAACGTGCACAAATCGGCCTCCTTGGGACTGACAGCGCACACGCTTGATTCGCAAATCACTACAAATTACTTTTCCGGTTACAAGAGGAAGTAGTAATGTCAAGAATGCATCATGCTGTCGTCTTCGATTATGTTTCGCATGCCAACTTTATACTCTTTTGACACGTAGAAGAAGTAGGCTAGGCTACGCAGTTAAATTAGCTTCCATGAAATCACGCTCGATTTGTACGATATGAAATGGGACGTCATCAAAACAACATTATCAAAATTATCTTGAAACCAGGACGCTTGGGATGATACGGTAGTATTTTACATTCGGTGTCCATTTACCAAGCGAAACATCGTCACAGAAATGTGAACGGTGTTACCTATATGGTATCCAGGAGGCACGAGCTGCTGTGTTGCTCTAATGAAATTCCAAACACCCTTAAGGATATTTTTTCAATATCTGGTTAAGAAACTAACAGTCTGTTGTCTAAAAACCACTCCATCTGATTGGCTATTGCCATGATAATAACAAGGAAACGGCCTGTTAGTGTCTTCAGCGAATATTGAAAAACCAGGCTTCCGTCACAGCTCGCGTATAGAAACACACGCAAATTATAACCGAATAGGTGCCATCTTTTATATCTCTCTACAATGTTCAAATGCAAATAATTCCAGCTTATCGGAGCTAAAAAGAAGTGACTGCTTGCGTTACGTCATTTGATTAGTTACCTCATTACCTGCAACAATACACATTGCTTTTAGCTCCACTATATACACATACTATATATAGGTACCTATACCTACACAAACTTGACACGTCAATAATTTCTAGATTTATAACTTCGCCCCGGCCGTTTCGTGCCAGCCTGTCGCAGTTAATATTTTAAATGAATACAAAATTACAAATTACATTATCCGATTTTGCATAGCATTATTGTCGATTCTCTTGACTCGAGTTGTCGGTCGAGCGAGTTGCGAGTTGCGAGTTGTGAGTTGAAAAGTTCGTGTATGGAGCGTGCACTGAGCTTGTTCTGACCTCACCTAACCTTACCCTAGCTGACCGCGGGCCGCGGAACCAGGCAGACGATATGCTAATCGCCCCCGAGCCCGGCAGACTTGATATGACACATGCGACTAACGTGACATGGACTGCCTGGCTGGTACACATTCATTATTTTATTATTATTCTCTTAGGCTACCAGTCCGTGGAAACGTGTATGTTGCACAACGGTAGGTAACAACTTCAAAATCAAATCTACGTACAATACAAATGCAACGCCATCAATATTGGACGAAGGGAAATTGTTTGTGCATATCCTCTAGAAGCATCAATCTTTAATCGATGTAAATAAGGCCATACATTTATTTATCAGTTTCCGGCACCAAGAGAGCTCGCTAGTCGTCTTTGGATTCTATGTAAATTAAGTGGATGTATAAACGTTGATTAATTATTGATGGTCTCTTGACCGGCGTAATAAGGTTGGTGTTGAGCGGTCGGGGCACACGATACTCTGCATAGATTCAATACCCGGTAACGTGTCAAACGAACTGACATCCACAAAAGCCCGTTCTGCCTACCCGTCTCGGGACTCGAACACAGCACTTTTTCCGCGGTGCATACCACTTCGGTCCGTTTCGATTCAAATCGAAAACCCATCAATAACACATTCAATTCGCGGTCGGCGAGTGACGACAATTAACCCGCTGACAACTGGCATGAGTTATTAAATCGATGATAATTAGTTATTTAATGGATGGCAGGAGGTGCCACGACACGCCAAGCCGTGGGTGGGTGGATAGCATGCCACGTTCGCTCGGCCGTACAATAGCGAAAAGAGCGAGTACTTTTGTCTGTGAAAAAAAAGAAAAATAATGTGGAAAATTACATTCGATTCTGATTTGGCTTCGTTGTGTGCATGCCACTACAATGGTGCCAGCGTAATGCATTTGCTTTGTACCTCGTCGAAATATAGTCGGGTATTTTCCGAGTCGACTACCACGACTGCCAATGACGAAAATAAACTATTGTCATCGTTATACTCTGCAACGATAAAGGTTCAATTTGGTGGTGGAAATTTCCTCCGCCTTGGCGCTAACATGCGTGCCAAGTGATTGCATCGGATTTCCTCTAATACGGGCTAAGTGAGGATAGACTCATCACTTAATGTTAGCTGCCGAGGCGAGCCGAGGGCTACACGCGAACTCTGACCCTGTTTTCCCAAGTCGCTGCTTTCACGGGGATTGACTGCATGGCCCGGAGTGTGCCCCTGGTCGGTCGGTGTGCCGTGAGATATGCGTGATGACCGGGCCGACCGGGCGGGCGGCCTAATCGGGTGGATGGGTGCGTCCGCGAAAGCACGCGCTCTGTGCGTCGCGGCGGCGACCCAAGATGCCTCCCCCCTCCCCAAACATATTACCCCGAGCGGGAGACGTCTCTCAAGATGTTCGGGTGAGAACAGGGCGGCACCTTGCATTCGTCGAACAATTAGTTAATCAATCACTCTCACTTACGAACAACGTGCCACAAAGAGGTGAAACATAACCTCAGTTTTGGGAGAAAAACAGTAATTATTTATGTTTGAAAAATGTGTGTCGCTAGTCTCAATAGACCTTAATGGTATCCGATCATAATACTTCAATTAGAACACCATTTAAATTGAAGAGCCGTCTGCCTTTTAATGATTAAATCATTTATTAATGCAATTACAGCTTTTTTCTTTGCTTTAAACATGGGTATACAATTATACCTGTTTCCTATTTCATTAATTATTGTTCAGTAAACGTGTTTTAAATGGGTGCTAATGTGATATTTTTTGCAGTGTTCGCTGCACAGCTCGTATCAAGGTGAGAGCGATTGTCGACGAGGTGCTGTACTTTCTTGGAAAGCCCGCAAAGGAAACGACGGGTGTATGAACTCAGGACCTTGGACAGCGGTATCGGCTAGCAGTGGCAGGCTTGCTTCACCGTGGCCTGGCTGCTTGCTTGCTTGCTGGCTGGCTGGCTGGCTGGCTGGCTGGCTGGCTGGCTGGCTGGCTGGCTGGCTGGCTGGCTG
>QKMV01000315.1:0-18209 GCA_003287335.1 Lednia tumana
TTTAACGCCATAAGAAAAGCATTGTCCCCCAACGTTGATTGACTCTGGAATTCCTTGATCACTAGTCGTCCAATGGACGACTAGTGATCAAGGAATTCCAGAGTAGCTGCTTTGGGGAGACCGTGCGCTGTGGTAGAGGAACTATCCCAGAATTTGCCTAGAACTAACGCGGATAATCACGTTAGATGTCACATTCTGGATAGCGGGTGATTTTATAGAACAAAACGCCAGGCATACCCATGATTTCGAAATTGGGGTGACGAGCTGCTTTGGGGAGACCGTGCGCTGTGGTAGAGGAACTATCCCAGAATTTGCCTAGAACTAACGCGGATAATCACGTTAGATGTCACATTCTGGATAGCGGGTGATTTTATGGAACAAAACGCCAGGCATACCCATGATTTCGAAATCTGTCTCCTATAAAATTGCTTAACCAACTGGTCGAGGTGCTATAATTACTGATTAGTTATTTCTAATTTGTTTCTCTTGTAATCTCGGGCTCATTACGTCTCAATACGCTGTTTGTATTAAACACAAACATAGCTAATGAGTTAGGAATGTTATGATGCGTTTTGAATTACAAAGAATCTTATACGCTTACAAGAATCTTATATACATGTTTCTAAAGAAATTTATAATCTTATACACATTTCTCATTAACCTATTGGCACTAAAACACTAGGAAATTTAATGATGATATCATTATCAATCATAACATTAAACACATGAACTAGATTTATATTCAAGTAATTTATTACCTATCATGGTTCAAATGTACTTGTTTGGTCAGAAATTTCAGATATAAATGCACGGTAGATTTTATTTAACCTTTGATTTCTCATTTCTAATGCTTTTTTTTTAATTTATCGGAGATCCCCTGTGTGAGTTTGGCTTAGTGATCACAATCTTCGCCATAAATCACTCACAATTTGTACCAAATTACCGACATTTTACTACCAAAAAGCCACGAGCCAAGTCACCCAACGAACAGCTTTAGGCTACGCAAGAAAAATCACATAACTTAAATTATATCTTGTTTATTTTCAATAAAATAATAATCACATCTCTTTAAAAGGCATGCAAGTAATTAGGCAGAGTACACCCCAAGCGCGCTGCGCGGCATTACCTTCTACTAGCGTCCACATCATTTCATTATACCCATGAAGTATGTGTTTTTATATCGCTGGCTGCGTTTTGAAAGGTGTGCTCTATCATTATTGGTGAGGCTAGAATGAGAGAGGCTCACTATACTGCCCGGAGGAACCTCTCTCGTATAATAAAAGGATATGTCTTAATTTACTTCACACGCAAGAAACTCATTTGTCAGATTTCATAATGGAAACATAACGCCACCTCGAAAGGATGCTGCTTCCCTGACTATAATATCTTCGCTTACCAAAAACATTGAGCACTGGTAGGATGTGGGGGAAAATAACAATGGTCAAGACGCTTCATTTGGACTGCTATAAAAGCTGTCAGTTTGGCTGGTTGCTTCAGTGGCCTGTCTATAGCCTAAAAATTCGTTAGTATGGATTTGCTGATTGGATGTTTCCATGAGAACAGTAAGTTAACGGAGTGTTATGTATTTAACGGGCCACTGAAAAACGGTCCTACGAGTGGCTCATAATAAATAGAATTTAGGGAGGAATTGTCTTTTTCAGCTCAACAATAAACCGAGGAAAAATTGCCAAATTCCGTAATTTTTAGCTCGGGCCACAACTCCTTCTGAAAAGAAATAGCACGCTGAATTTTCCAATCCCACTGACTAAAATTGATCAGAAAAAATCTCGGAAAATTAATCATTCACTCGTCTTTTCTGAGCGTGGTAAAAATTGGCTTCGGTTTTAGGGAGTTTCGTTTAGGCGCAATTGGCTCATAGCCGAAGGAATGTATATATTCTTTAAAGCACATTCCCTAGCTAATCCGCATTACGAAATATTTTTTGATGGGCCACGCTAGACTAGCATCACATCATACTATCATGATTGATCGCAAACTTATCAATTCAGCGGATTAACAACCCCCTTGGCTAAGATTTCATTTCAGTCAGTCCAATGTGATGAGTCCTTACTTCAGAGCACCACCCAATTTTTGCCTAAGTGCTCTATTTTATACTACCAACACACATACCTTTTACTTACACGAATTTACTTGGAACTACACGTCAAACGAAAGAATGAGAAGCCGAAAATGCTTCGAGTGACACCTCTTTTGTTATGTAAGCAAACTTTAGTATAGTCTCATTAATATTAGGTTAATCTTTCTTTTTTGATCCCATACATGAAAGTAGCATTCACGGGTCAGGTCTAATCGTTCAGCTTAAGATCCCATGTTGGTGACTTCTGTATTTGAGTGAAGTTAAAGCATGTAGAATCTAGATAGTTGGAATTCTTCCCTAACGAGGGTTAAATGATTAAACCCTGTGTCTACCGGACCATTAGCTACGCAAGTGGCTGGCTTCTTCCGATAGTAGTGGCTAATATCTCATAGACATAAGACAATGGTCTGAAACAGATCCGTTTTGTGATTTGGGTAGTAGATATTTTACTTGCACATTCAGGCGCCCCGAACACGCTTTTTTCTTCTTCTTATTTATATCTATTCTTTTTGTTGCGAGCTGAAACAAAGAGCTATATCTTAGAAGTGAAGCTGTCAGATTTTTATAAATATGGACCTCTTTTTTGAGATTAAAGTTGTCTCTGAACTTGTTGAGTGTATTATATTGCGAGCCATTGCATTTTGGAAGTCAAGAAACTTTGCAGCTCACCGTCATATTCGTCTTCCAAGATTTATACCTGAAATTATATTCTGTAATTTCTCTTAATTTATATTCAAATTGGCCATGCAATAAGTGCACCTGCAATATTTAGCTCTTATTAGTACGTATCGTGTCATCGTGATCTGTCAGTAGATTCCCACATATGCATGCGAATTTTTACACAACTACAACCACGCTATTATTTTGCAATTAGCACATTTATATACCTCTAGGTGTCGGGTGAAAAATATGCTTTGATGTGTAGGTTATACCTAATCGTGATTCAGGCCCATTTTCATTTGCAGCCAGCGTACTTTCGCTAAGCTACCTGTGAGCTTTGACGGCCTTAATAAACGTAATTGATCCGACTCGTAAGTTAGTGCGAAATCCCGTTTGTAAATTAACTAACTTCACCCAACATTAATTATTTGGCAGTTAGCCATCCAAAGATAGTTTATTACATCTTATAATTTTGATTTTTTAACCTTTTTTTATATCTCGCTATTTTGATTTATGAAGTGATTTATAATGCGAATTGTTAAAGAATTTATTTCACGTTTTTCTCCAACCTGAAGCCTCATCAGAATTATTTGGGATGGGTTCGGATTGGCATACGATTTCCATTCGTAAATCACATCTGGCTTTTAAATCTCTTGAGATTAAATGGCCGATGACTAATTCTCGTGTTCGAAATTCAATGCATCGGTTTTTGGATGGTTAAATATTTTGAACACAATTCTACAGGTGGAAATTGCGTAACAGGTTAAGGTCAGGAATTCTATTATCTGTGGCAAACGAGAGATTTTCCCACATAAGTTAAACATTTTGGGCCTCACTTGATCTCAATTATACCTCCAAGGGGGTCAATATATCTGGAAATTAGGACTCCCAGCGGGCCCTTTGGTCCGCCAAGCACCGATGCCGACTATTTGTTAACCTGGCTTCAAACATAAAAAAGAATCTAGTCAATAAACATATTTTACTTTAATCTTTTACCTGAGAATCTCGATGTATTATATTTTATGTGCTTTCGTGAGGTCGCATCATCTGGTTGAGGAGGGTTATCTTAGCTTACAATTGACTCTCAAATTACTCGAGAAGAAGTAAACGATACAAATCAAGTGATTCCCGACTGAGTTATGAAGGTTTATTAAGCAAGGGTGCAAGGGTGCAAGCTGGTAGCTAAACTGAATAGCTTCGTATTCTGTTATGCCGCGCTTGAATAATTGCTAGATAATGAGATAATGGCCGTTTACTTATTAGTTTAATAGTAATTTATTTAAGAACAACTCCTCATTTTTGTCAGCGTGTCGGATCTTTGGTGCGATGAACTAAGCCAGCTATAATATTAGGTACGTTTTAAACAAATGAATTATTCAATTTCATATTTCTGGGAAAAACAACCTTCAATGAGTTAATGTGAATTGAATTTATTTTAATATCCAAGCGAATGCCATCTAAAAATCTAGCCTATTGTGCGAGTAACGTCGAGATCGAAGAACATCTTAATCAAAATCAAGATCATTATTTAATTAGAGGTTTTATTGTGACGTGACGTTCGAAACACGACAAACATAAACCAATTTACATATTAATTGCTGTTTATGATATTTAACTTAATTATGAATTATGGGTTTAAAATAATTTGTATATCTTAATTGGGCGCGTCTCTCCAAGACGCAAGCGAGTTTTGAAAGGTAATTAAAAACTACAACCGATGCACAATATGCCAAGGGTGCTTTTCGGGTAGGTAGAGGAATTTCATCTCTGCTTCTTTTTATCAGCAGGTATGTGTTCTCACACAAATTTATTATTTTTATTGGTGTTTATGGTAACGTCTTAGATACATACCTGAAATTTTATTTGACTCGTCCACATCAAATACCATGCTGAAAGGTACCATTTTACCAATCAACCTTAATTTCAGAAACATTTCATTACGAACACAGTTCCGTGCTTGCCCTCGTATATCAATGATTCATTTTCGACGAACAGATGCATGCCTTCTTCATGGTAGCATTCTTTTACTCATCAGCTGCAAAAATAACACGCTTTTTGAATGTGACCGACTTTTTTCGCTAATGTTTCTCAGACTAAATCTCCTCCCTGACGCCAATGCCATCGTTAGCTTGTTTTGTCAAGTATTTGCAAGTAATTGTGCACAGCTGATGGTCATCAGCAAGAGAATTTGGCCAACTCTTACCCCATCGGCCATCAAGAGAGATACAGTTGGCACAAACTAAGAATAACCTTGGTCCCCTTCGAGAGTAAGGCCCAGTTGACGCCGAATTCATAGTTTCTCTATGGAGTGCATCCATAGTTTGTACCACTGATAGCTTCAACCATAGTTTACAGTTGTGTGTTTTCTTTTTAAAATCCCACTTACCAAACTATAGATATGTTTAGAAAACTCTTTAAAAAGAAGAAACACGGCACAGCAGGTAAAGACAATTTATTGACAGTTTTCAAAGAAAAGCTTGTGCAGATTACAGATAGTATGATTTAATTGGGTTGTAATTAAATTTTTCAATGACTATGTATAATAGGCAGAAAGCGACATACTACACTTTAGAAACAAATTGTTTAGAGAACTGTTAGCCAAGTTGATAAAATTTTTTGATATTTAAGAATATCTGAGTAAGTACTACGTAGTTTTTTATTAGATTTATGTTCATTTGACTTGATGCAAAAGTGTTTTTGTTTGTAGAATGTAAGGATCTATAAATTCCGAAAAGAAATTACGGAGAAAAGTTGTCTCGATGTTCATAATAATTAAATGAAGTTCATATTTTTTTAGTATCGCTCAACATGTGGTTCAGGTGTAAAACGATGTTAGCGATAACCGATACTCCCAGTCGACCATGTTTTTTGATCAACTTATCCTGTACACACTGTACACACTTTCGAAATTGACTCTGCAAGGTTGTTACTTTCCAAAAACACTCAATAGCGACAGCATTTAAGTGAGCCTATAGATATATCTCCAACCACTTTTTTTTACATAGCTTCTGACCAAGTTTCCACAAAAACTAACTCGCCCGTTTTACAAATTGGTCTGGTCAAACAGTGACAGATTTGTAGGAGGCATCGCCTCTGACATTTTACAAATGGTATAAAATTAACAAGCCCTTGCTGCAGTTAGTATTCTAGCGCCATGGTGCCGATGTGTTACCCTTATAATTGTTCCCACAGCCCGAGTTCATTAGGGGTGTGCTCTCGCCCTTTGGGCTTTGAGCCGTCAGCATTCATACTTTATTTTAAATTGACAGGAAAGTATAATAGATTACAAGTCCTCATGTTTCAACGGTAAACAAGATGAGACTTAGAGAAACTGATTCACAAACTGGGTATGAATGCTACGTGAATTCGCTGCGTAGCATTTGTTTTCAGTTTTGTGAATCGGTTTCTTTGAAAACAAGTGCTTCGATTAGGAAATAGACATACGTCTAACAAATTATATAACTTAAGACAGAAAAAAGAAAAAAGGAAAAGCAGTTAAACCCATTTACCAACAGTTTTTTTGAAAACTATGTGCTGAAATTAGACAGAAGACATGAGTCATAAAAATTTATTGTATCTGTGTATGATCCGGGAGATCAATCAATTAAGAAAGTTAAGTGTTTGGCTCAATTCACGTAGATTTTTTCTCGTATAATGAAGATAAATGGTTTCTTTTGTAGATTTTGTATTTGAAAATTTGTCAGAAAGTATTCAGCATTCTTTGTGTAGTCAGTTTGGTCACGGGTATTGTGATAGGTCAGCATTCATGATGTTGAAAATGTTATTCACACCGCACCTTTCGGAAAGATCTCTTTTCGAGTATTTCGCTTTTACCCTCCCCCACGAAAACCAAAAGGCAAGAGCACCCTTAAAATGCAAGCCCCCTGGTCCGAGCAATTCGTTGCAGAAGTTTTAACGATCGGTCAACGCGAGGTCGAACAATACGCCGCGGCCAAGTATCTTTACAAAACTCATCAAATATACACTTGGAAATTATAGGGTGTGTAATAGTTTGTCTGTCTGAACTCAAAAGTGATATATCGTTTGCTATTTTTCTGTTCACAATAGAATTAGAAAAAGTTCTGAGAAATAAGGTTAACTCTGGCTCCGGCGGGAGGAGAATGTAATCCCACAAGAATTGTGTGTCCACAGGGAATTAACACTTTTACCCTGGGAATTGGAATTTCAATTCGATCCAAAACTTTAAAAACATCCCTGATGACACGTATAAAAATAATTGTTATTGTATCTAAAATAATCGATACCCAAATCAACTGTGAAGCGAAATCTATACGACCTATTCGATTGATGAAAGCAAACATCTTACACCTGGCACATATTACATGTAAAATTAGCGGGCATACAGGCACTGCTTACCAGCAGGAAGCTTGAAATGCCGCAGATTTTTTTAAATCGTTGTTTCCGTCTGTTGATGACATTATAACTACAAATTTGAGCTACAGTCTGCCAAAGTTTTTTATTATTAGTATAGACATTAGGCCAGTGCAGTAGCTCAATTAACTCAAAGCAGTTATCAGCTGAGCTGCATGTAACAAAACGAGTCGACCATACCAAGAAATGGGTAAGTTTTCAAAGCAGTAAAGCGCCCGTCTTCAAGCTCCATAGTTAAAGCATAACCTCTATTGATATGGATCAACGATCAAGGATATCTTCAACCTTAATTACGACCATCGCGAACATTTTGATTACCACCTTCTAATTACTCCTGCATTAACACCTTCCGCTGCAAACTCATTGGTTCTCCTCTTTGTGCTAAGCAGAGCGATCGGGCTGTTTTGAAACCATTCACGAAATCAAAACCGTATAGGTAAGTGCCCTTCGTCACATTGATTCCCAGCACGTGGCATGCATCCATAATCAGCCCCCATATCGTATAATCGGATTAATAACGCTGCTTGATTTAGGGGTGGAAAACGATGAGAGGAGATTAGGTATTTATCCTAAACTGGCGTTTAGCCGTCTTATACTAACGTATAATAAGGTGGTATCTTTTATCAAAAGTGTTAATCAACTACAACGCCGTCATCGCCAGTTGCCCCCCTGCTGGATAAAGACGCATAATAAGGATTTCACATTAGATTCATGAATTATTCAGTGAACTGTGGGCGAGATGGAGCTGGTGGGGGGAGAAGAATATCTAGTGGGGCGTGGGTTGACGCTGCTATACAACTTCTTCACAATAATGGCGAACGACGCCTCTTAGGTGGGTTGCCTTATTTGGAACATTAGGAAAAGACGATATTTTTTGTAGTCGCCGCTATTACAAAGTGATCGATATTGAAATTTGTAAAACATATCTCAGTGTCACATTCCGATCTGTGTAGCGTGTTGGATAGAATTAATAACACATATTGAGTCGTTTGGTGTAGTGTCACATATCCAGTGATGGGTCGTATTAGATTATATTTTAGAAAGACGTGCAAGCTTTTGCTACTACATATTTCCCGGATAAATTAGCGCTAAACTAAAGAACAGCACTTTTTTAAAACCATACAAGAATACGTTTCACAGGGCCTGTTTTAAAACTTTCATTAACTCTGAGTTAAGAGCTTTTCTCGGGATTAATTTGCTATCACCATGGCAACAGCCACGTCACATGCAAGGAATTTATTTTGTTTCCGAGAGTTACCTCTTAACTCAAGGTTAAGAAAAAAGGTCCATACATGGATACCGTCCTTACAAATTTTTATTTATCCACAAGCTAAAGAAAATCGTATGTTCTTCCCGATTTTTCGTATTTTCTCCGTTGAAGGGAACCGGCTTCTCCAAGAATACGCAAACTTCCGTCGCGCTTGTAACTTTCTGCTTCACGTCAATTCCTCGTCGCTTCAATCAAAAGTCCATAGAACTAAAAGCTAATCATATTTCATATCCATCAAACTAATTCACCTCCGCAAGTGGCAAGAAGCTACGGAGTTATTTCTCGTTGGCACCAAGTTCTTCTGTTAGCGAGACATCATGCGAAAGGAATGCGAAGAATGCATTGTTAAACTTGGCCATTCATCTCGTCTTCTCCTGACAGATCTCTGCTCTTTCACTATAGGCATTGGTCCGCTATATATATGAGATGATAATAATAGTGATAAAATTATGTGATGGATTTGAAAGGGAATGATATTTCATGCAATCGTATAAATAGAATTTTGTTAGACATTCATTTCATTTATGGTGTAATTAATCAAATCATTTTATAAAGAACTGATTCTGTATTGGGCAGGGGCGGTAGGCCCGAAATTTTAACCACAGTATCCGAGCTATGCTAGTCGAAACACCTTGTTGTATTTGATAGCCTAGTCTTCCAAAAAAATAGAAGCGCGTTTAATTCAAGTTCGAAGTATACCGCTAGGAAATCTTTCATTTCAATGCGTGTATATTGAGATCATGACTTTGAAATAAATTTCTTTTCAGCCAGTTATGTTTTGTCAATTAATTATACACGTGAAAAGTAAAAACACCGTAGGATGTGCAGTCTTCATTAGGTATAATAACTTACGTGTGTAGCGCGATATGAAATCTGTGATCTTCTGGTTATTTGTTTGTTGAAAAGAGAGGACAATATACCACCCCGTTGGTGGTCCTACGGTGAAAGAATAAAGACGCTGATGGTCAGTTGTATAAATTAACTAATTCCACGTCAAAAATACCACCGCCACTCGTACAGATTCTCACTTCATCTACGGCGATAAAATAAAAATATCACTTTTCTTAATTGGGATGTATTCCTCTATTTGAAATCAACCGTATTAATTCAATTGATTGGTGGCGTTTGGATCTATAAATCAATTCAACCGTGACCTATTGTGACGTGAACTATAATTTTTTGATTGAGTCAGAATTGATGACAATTTATAATTAAATCTAGGAATGATCAGTTATCACGACAAGTCATATCTTAATGAGTCACCCCCAAGATGGCTCCAATTAAATGGTAGGTGGACCTCCCAATCAGATTTGTTTCATCGAAGCCGGCGATCGCAATCAGCAAATGTCGCTCAATTCACCGACAAAGTGGATGGCTTGGAAAATAATTGTCATACTCGATGAATACTCAATTAATTATCATTTTCGTAAAGCATAACTTTGCTGCTTCTCTTCTGTAAGGTATGCTAAGAATTTTAACCTTCTAATTCTTTGTGCTGTTAAGGCAAAGGTATATCTTCAATTGGGTCTAAATGTTGAACCCTATGATTATATCGCTGTGGGATAGAATTTTTTAGAACGTTACGGCTACAAAAAGGCATAAACCACCGCAGATCATGTCTACCAGTTTTGTAAATGCCGACGTTTGGATGAAGAAAAACTCAGGGAATCTGTTGAAACCCATCATGACGGCTGTATCACAAAAAGTGTCGTCACTTTTAATATTATTTACACTCATTTGCATCAGTTCAAATGATATCGCGTTGTTCGAATGCGTATTAAAGGGTCTGCAATTAGCATAATTAATACGCATTAAAGATCAAAGAATCACTGATTAAGCCCAACATCTTTTTCAGCCTTTTATCAACGTCATTCAAAAAATTTCCTGCCATTTGTAGCTTCAGCCGCCGCTATGTTATCTCTAATTAAATGAACAGCGCTTCTACTTGTCAAGGTAAAATGATTGATTGTGCCAAACTAACGAGAACTAATCAAATCTGTTTTCATATTAACCAATTATTCATACACATACACAATACAAAGAGATCAGCACACAATGATGAGATCCTTATAAGGATAATGGATCTAGATCCTTATGACGTGAGCCTGTGCGCCTCCCCTCACTGAAATGTAAAACTTAATCAGGATTATCGGTAAATCAGGAAACTGAAGACTGCTATCTTTTTTTCCAGCTTCCTTTTTGGGATGAATGATATGGATAATGATAGCAACGATGTGATTACTCCTGGTTGTTGACTCTTTGTATGGCAAATGCCACCCAAAATGCGATGTGTTAAAATATACTTACAGAAGACGGGGAATTTTGAGCTTATCGCTCGATCGGGGTTTGTTTTTTGAATAATTTGTCAGTCGAAATGAACTGTCAAAGACACATCAATCTAAATTGCCCAGCATACCACTCGTCATTTTTCACTGCTGATAACTAGATAACAGCTCCAAGTTTAAATCAAGATCAGAGTCGATCCTTCGACCCAGCGATCAATGACACACATCCAAGATATGGGATAAATATGGCCCCGTTAAACGCTCGGCCATTGTTTGAATTTCGAAACTTATTTGTACGAATCGTCAGGCCAACAGGACCTCATTTATAAATTTAGTTTCGTACATTTGTTACATATTATTTTTTTTTCTGTTTGTTATTTTTATTATTTTTTATTATCATGTCAGAGACATTTTTTCGGCCGAGACAATCGCTGAGCCGAGTCTACCGCTGCCGTTGTAATTGATGGACGCCCGTTGATGCTCAGCGGGCACCATTCAAGAGCTCAATCTCCGGCCGCAGAAAGGCCCTAGAATAGTTTCCACCTCGACTTTATTACCCAGGCTAGCGTGCTGCTCTGTCAGTCTCCGTCCCTCTTAAAACACTTTCCACGTAGCACTCCTTTAATCTTGCAATACTTCTACCGATTTGCAGAGCGTTTTTTGGCTCACTCGATTGAGCTGGGCCCGTTAATGATAACTATCGAGAGATTAAAACAATACAATGATGTAACGGAGGAAGATCTGGTGTAGGGATCTGGTAAAGGGCGAAGGGAGTCAGGTCAAGTGTATCGTACTGCGATCAATGCGTCAATCAGAACATTAAGTACTACCGAAAATCAAACGTAACCTTTTCTCTCGTAATTCCTCTTCCAATAAGAAATCTTTATGCCTAAAGTTGTCACAACATTCACTCAATCTTAACGATTCAAGAATGCCTTAAGTTTCACTTGACTTACCCAATAGTTTCCTTGATAATTTCATGTTTTTTACGACAGCACAAGTTGAGTTGTAAAAGAGCCTAGCTGGTTGAGTGCAGATCATTCTTCATTGCTTATAAACTATGTGACACAACCAATTCTTCAAACGTTTTTATTAATACGATTTGCTCTCGACAAACACACGGCCCAGATCTCCAGCAATCTCTCAACCTCGCTGGAAACACAGAACTGTCAATCAAATGCGAGCTACATCTTATAGCATGCGTACGATTACAATATAATGATTGTGTGTTGGGGAGACTGCTAGCTTTTGACGAATAACCGTGGCTGTATCTATCATCAAGTATCATAAAATACCTGCTACTGGTATTAAGATTCGTATCGTAGGTACGAAACAAAACAACGTTAAGATATATTTTATACATTTTATTGAGAAGTTCGTTTGGGGTCAAGAATTCTCATTGAAATTGGCCGAACAAGGTGCCAACTTGCCAAGCAAAATTTATAAGATTGCACACGATTAGCATGTGGAACCATTCCTTTTTTCGCTCATGTTGTAACTTAAATTGTCTTTACTTCGTGGTGCTGATAAATAACTACGGGCATTCAGTAAAAATCTATCCCCCCTTCTTTAAAAAAAATCTAACATAAAAGGTACATTTTTGTTTTTTGGGATCAACAAATGAGTTCGCAAATGCGTGTGACGTCGAGATTCCAGAATGACGGTTTTTAATGAGACGGCCGCACCCTGTGCTACAGGAACTATCCTAGGATTGCACCGGAAACGTCAACACGAAGATCACAGAAAGTCACAATTGGTCGGTCGCCACAGGGTTGAACTGAAGACATCCGGATAAAGGAAGAAACACCCTAGCGTAAGACATCGTTGCGTCTGACACTCTCTACAGAATGTATTCGTTTGGTTGGAAAGAAAATTCAGCGCGCTATTCTGGTGCTACAAACCATGCTCATCAATCGTTATTGTAAGAACTTTCTAAAAGCAATCTATTACATAATAATTAATAAAGCATTCGATTTTTCTCAGATACATGAGCAATATTCGTAGAACAATCTCTGTACATGAGCCTTCCAACCACAAACAACTTATGTAATAATACAGTGCACATTTCTCTCGGTGCACCAGAATATCGTGAAAAACCTGTGTGATTAGTCAGTGCAGCTAATAATGCATTCTGAAGATTCAATCGAAGCTTGATATAATATAAACAATATGACTTTAGTAACGAACGTTCATCAAAAAGTGAAGCCAACTCGGCAGTCTAGTTTGTGCATTCATTATGCGTGGAATGGAATCATGACATTTGCAACATGATAGACAGATGAATAGCGATTTGTAGACGTTTTATGATATACTAACAATCTTTCAGAATATAATATCTGACATAATTCAACCCGTTGGGGGTATTATGTACCTTGCTGTGGACTGCGTGCAAATAGGATGCATGAAATCTTGATGAGACCGTCATCTTTGGTGGCCATTTAGATTTTTTGCAATCTCTTTGTTCAACCCATTTGCCAAGTTGACGCAAGATTGCATTGTAACGTGATAATTTCCTATATCAATTAAAAATTGATTAACTTCTATGATGAACTTTGGATTTTGTCCGAATCATTGTTCGATAGTTCTAGTCCTCGTGGGTCTCCCCATGAGTTCTGGCCGGTAACCTTACCTGCTGTGCCCGGGTCACGTGGTAACTAGAGAAGATATTACACTCTCAAATTGGACCACCAGGGCTGACCCCACCTCCTGTAATCCGTTAGCGCCGCCAAAGAGTTGCAATCAGGACTGAATAAGATGAGACGGTTCGGGTCAAGACTCGAAGAGTGTGGATCTGAAGTAGATGTTACTTGTCGCGAAGTGATTGATTGGTGCGGTCAATTAGCTAGAGTTTGGAAAGTACTAATTTGAAAGGGAAATTTCAATGTGGTTGGGAAACTTCGTTAGATTTTTAGGAAGTGATTTTCTGTTTGATGATGGATGTATTGCTGGTACATTTGTAATGCCAATGAAGCAATGGAGCTTACATTCCTGATAAGTATACGGTGTCTTTGTAACGTCACGTTTTTGCTAAAAGTTAACGAGATGATATAAATAATTGGTGTGAAACAATACATACCTACTCAGAATTAATATTTTCTTTGTTGAATAATTGAATTTGAAGCAACGTTTATTTGACACGAACTCGATGTTTTTATTGTTTGATCGTGCAGAATAATTTTCTCATCGCGAATCATAGGGTAGGGTATTTTTCTGCAGTCGTGTCTGATCTTACTTATCGCAAAGATAACCAAGATGCAAGCATACTCACGTTGAATGAGCGAGTGAACAGGTGGAATCCCAAATAAAGAGGTCTTGGTTTGTTGAAGCCCCCAGCATAGAATTTCAGTTTTGAAATCCAAAATGTCAGTATACTCCAGACATACCAACAAAGAAGAACGAAGTGATTTATTTAGTTTAAAACTATTTACAGATCTAGGCTAGGATGCGATTGAAGTTCAGAAATGATTCTATCGTGATCGGTCAACTCTTCACTGGACTTCGCAGCTCCAACAAATGAAGCTCAAATACCGAGTTGAATCGCTCAATTCGCTGGGAATGGCTTCGCTCGCTACCACTCGCGCGCCCAATTATTCATGAGTTTTCGTTTCTGCTTGCAGCACAACTCGAAGAAATGTGATTTTTTCTTGACAGCGAGTCAGATGACAGCTTGGCCCCATGACCACGTAAGCGTAAGCTTTCGCGATCCTCGCCAAAGGGTAGAAGCCGTTATCCTGCTTGCTGTGTTGTGTGTCTGAGTTTTGACTCCTGCCGAAGTTAGGAGCGCGTCTTGGACCTCGGCGCTCGGCCGGGGGCTCGATGCTCGCTTGTCAGAAGGAATGGTCGACGATTTGTCATCGGACTCTTTATTACATCTCATCCAGCTACGTTGGCGTCTCAAACATTTTTTATTTATGCCGTTTTTATTCTTATATTTATTACGGAACACTCATTCTCTTCTTTTACTTGATACCTAAACTTGTTATTAATCGCGGTCTTATGTGTAATATTGTGTAGTTAATTTTGTTGTTTTTTTCAAAATTGACCCACCCATATCGCGCGATGACCGGCAGAGAAAGAAACGAAATGTCTTGCCTCGGAGTTATTTGGACAGAAATAATGACTGAGTTTTAATCAAATCCTACACGAAAACATTTCAGTTTGGACTCATATAAAGTTAAATGGTGTTCAAAATTGAATGATAGTTTAATAAGTGGACTCTTTGGTCTTTTCTATTGCATGTTACCGCGCGCTCATACGAAATAAGTCTTCCTGTTAGCCGTTTCTGAAACCTGAATACAAATCGATTCAATTCTTAAATTCTTTCTGATATCATCATTTAGGAGAGATAAATTATTTGAACCTGTGTTTATGTTTCGCAAATATTTCAGTGACATTGTTCCTTGTGCAAAACGACCCGCCGATATGTTAAAAAGTATAGTCACAATATCTGCAAGAAATCCGTTTGCTCAATGAAACGGCACACAGGATCATCGAAATCAAAGAAACATAAAGAAAAAACAAACAAAACATCTACTAAGATACGCTACTCTATACAAGATCGTCACTTAAATAGTTATTTTAAATGATTATTAAAACTATATTAACTAAATGTACAAACATCTGCACCGACTGTTTGAACTGCAATTCAAAATTGTTTTTCGTATGCAGATGAAGACGTTGTTCAAAGCTCACTGTGCAATTGAGAAAGAATGTTGTCTGCCAGAATGCTTCTAACGGACTAAAAGCATCACACCGTCTTCAACACCGTTCAAAACTCGCTACATTTATTTAGCCTCTCACGTTTGAACTCAACAGGAGCGCATGATAAATGCAGCCGCGCTTAATCGTCAAATAATTGAATCTGCCCGAAAAATATGGCACAAAATATCATTTTGATATCTGTTGGTGTATTAGCGTAACACAATAAAGAACTAAAGATGTTTAGTATTTTCAAGGTTGTGAGCGGTTTTCGGGTAATTGTGACACATTGCTAGCAATGTTGAAATATTCAATACGCTCTGTGGGTTGTGTTTTGAATGTTCGTGTTAACTGCCTTTTTGTTTTCACGATATCAGCGATCGCCAAGAAAGGTGTTTC
Source organism: Lednia tumana (assembly GCA_003287335.1). Classification (NCBI taxonomy): domain Eukaryota; kingdom Metazoa; phylum Arthropoda; class Insecta; order Plecoptera; family Nemouridae; genus Lednia; species Lednia tumana. The sequence continues at coordinate 15,803 of QKMV01000315.1, forward strand.
AGCTACTGGTAGAAAAATAATTAGCAATATCTCTCGTTGTCGTCGCGCCGTTTCTCCCTCTCTCCCTTCGACGTAGAAAGTTAATTGGGAGACGTAATAAAATGTCAAGTGCCAATAGCTGTCAACGTGTATCTGCTCAATGCTCAGACTTACACATTCACATTCATTGTAATTAATCTATTGTGAAAGTAGCTAGTTAGTTCAAAATATATCAGACATTCGCTTGCGGCTTATAACATTATTTCAATGTGTTTCAACAATGATAAATTAAACGGCTCAAGACTAATTGGCCACGGAAACTTTTGAAGCATAGACGAACTTCGTTAAAAATTAATCGGAATGTAGACACTAATTATGTACACAGTCATGATAGGATTGGTATAGAGAAGGGAATTTATAATGCATTGACGTTGTTAGGAGATTTTTCGAAAAATAAATAAAAAAATCTTTTCGGACGATGAAAAAACGCTAACGATTTGCTTCAGTGCAAAGTACAATCGGAGAACAAATTAAAGAGACAGTCAGCTGTAATTTCAGTCGTGTTTAATGTGAATCGTTCGAATGCTTTTCAAATTCTTATTCGGAATAAAACATTGGTACGAAAAGCCAGTGCAGCGCATTGAAAAGCAGACTTCAGAATTTTAATTAATGGTGTTTTGTATCTTTCCTACCTCAGTAAACCTATTTTATACCGACAACGTTCGCGACCAAAACCGCTGCTGGATGTACAAAGTTGGTTTAAAACTCGATTGTTAATTCCGAGCCTCGTTAAATTGATAAACACCTAATTGGGCAAGAGCGGCTGAATAGATTGGTCTTTTTATGGCGACAGTGCAGACTTTTATAGGCAAGTTCTAGCACAGCTATAGTGTTTCCAGTGAGAAATTCACATGATAGCTATAACTACTGAATACTTCTCGACTTTACCTTCACATTATAGCCACTGATAATTTGATCACTTAAAAACTTCATTAACCAGTAAGTAAAAATCAATTACAAAATTTCGCTGAAAGCACGTCAAATTCAAGCTCGAGTTTCGAAACTACCCATGAGTACTTTTTGTGTTGACTGTGCATATTTTCAGTCTTTTATGAATCACGTCAAGAATATTCAACGCCCCATGTTCGTATTGCCAATTGATAACCCATTTGTCACTATAGGAGTATCCCATCACATCTTACAATCAAAAGACTATATTAAAATAATTATCAGACGAGAGGTGTCTACGACTGTATGCCTGTGTAAACGATATAAAGGAGTTTTGCCGACTCCATGCCAGGGATAGACCTTAGGTATTGCCATACAGTTACTATAACTACTGTGAGCTAAATTAATGGCCACATGTATTTATTACAAACCTGGCTATAGCCATCCATGGTTTTGCAGTGTGTAGACTTCTTGCCGGTGTCTTGCTTTAAAAACCTGCTCAACCATAAACCAATCTTTAGCTTGTATAGTCACAATATCAAACTAATACCTTAGCTGATATTTAAAAAGAAAGAAAAAAATCGGTTTGAACTGATTTTATGAATAATTTGATCGTAGTTACTGTTGATGAAAGTATGTAACGTGTCTGTTTTGTTGAACTAGAAAATGTTGAGTGATCACTGACTGAATGCAATTTAATACGATGTAGTTTGTTCAAATCAGTGATACTCAATCTCTACTTCCATCAGTTGCTAAATGTAAGCCTTTTTTTTGATCGAATGTGTATGAATTTATTCTCAAAAGGTTATGGTAAATCACTTGCCAGTGTAGGGTAACATTGTATTGGTAATAAAATTGCTAATTGTATGGTACTATTATCTATGCGTGATCATTTAAATTTTAAACGGAGGAAAACAGCCGGAACACTACAAAAACAAAAGAAGAGAATTAAAACTAAATTCTTAAGACTCATGTCTTCTACCTAAGTGCGGCACTAGTTTTCAAAAAAACTGTTAGTAAATGGGTTTCACTGTTGAGAACTTCTAGCAAACAAACTGCCAACGTTTCGCTTAATATATTGAAAGCTTCTTCGGGGCGATTGTCCGTTAGTTAGATAGTAAGCGAAACGTTGGCAGTTTGTTTGTTACAAGTTCTCAGCAGTGAAACCCATTTAATAACAGTTTTTTTGAGAATTAAAACTCTTTGGTACGCAGAATTTTCGTGTCAAAACTACATTCTTTTGATAAGTTTATTCACATAACACGTGCAGTGAATCCAATCAAACCAAATCGGTGCCCCATTTGCGACAGATCTTTCCTTCGTTTTCCATTCAAACCAATTTTACCAAAGCACTGACTTCAAGTCATGATCATAATCATTTTCATCGTTCAATATCATCCTCATCGTCACCATCAATTTATTTTCCACTTTATAATGTTTCATAATTGCATACACCTGCAATACGCTAGTTATTGGGAAA
>QKMV01000316.1:2469-24833 GCA_003287335.1 Lednia tumana
ATAGAAATCAACCAAATGGCATGGCCATATCTCCATAACAATCTCTTTTAGCCATTCCAGGAAACACTGAGATAGAAACCAACCAAATGGCATGGCCATATCTCCATACCAATCTCTTTTTCATTACAGAATCCTGCTGATCCCAACAAGGTGTTAAATCAGCTTGGATGCCAAGAGGTCATCCTGAAGTAAGTACAGCTTAATGCTTTAAATGAGTCTCATTTCTCACAGACCAGATCAATCAGCTGCTCACTTTTCATTGAGTCGGGGTTTTCCATTGTCCTCTCTCGGAGTGAGCGGCTCCCCGTTGTCGTCCCGGTAGAAAGCGTAGAGGCTGACCGAGAACCCCAGGGCGTGAAGGATCTCGTGCTTCATCGTCGAGAGGAGGATCTCGAGCTCCTGCGGCTTGGTGCTTATCGAGCTCGGGCACAGGTTAGCGTGCCCTGCGATCGGCCTGCAGTAAAACAAACAATTTCTTTCATTATTTATGTTTTTTATTAAAGAACCTGTCCGATCTTGAATTCTAATCTCAAACCGTTGTAAGAATACTTATCAATATAAATTGCCAGAAGGAAAAACATTTGCCTTTCTGTGGAAACGAGGAAAATATTATTAAATTTTTAAGACTCATGTCTTCTGTCTAATTTCAGCACTAGTTTACAAAAAAAAGTTTAAACTGCTGAAAACTTCTAGCAAACAAACTGCCAACGTTTCGCTAACTTAACTGAAAGCTTCTTCTGGGCAAGTCTATCAACATGTTAGCGAAGTTAGCGAAACAAGTTAGCGGAACGTTGGCAGTTTGTTTGTTAAAAGTTTTCAGCAGTTAAACCCAGTTAATTAACAGTTTTTTTGAGGAAAATATAATTTCCCTCCTCACTGCTAGGCAAGCCCTTGGTGACTTCAATGAGGAAGACGGACCGGCACGACATGGGCGCTAGTGCCGCTGCAGTTGCTATTTTAACAGTTTGAAGATGGCAGGTAGGCCTTCCGTTACCTCTGGATCACAAGTTATCGCAGTCAGAGTCCAAGCTAATATCTTAAAAATGACAAAGAAAAGAGAATGGGAGGCCTACCATCTTCAATCCGTTCAAATAGTGAGAACACCAGCACTAGCACGCACAAAGGGCCCCCCGGTCTTTTTCAAACACGTCACTAGGATCACGCCTGGCGACGGGCGAAATAACTTTTTCGTCATTGCTACGGAAAGACATTTTTTTCCCTTTTGGCATATTGTACTGAGAGGGGTCCTTAAAGGTGCAGGCACCCTCTAAAATAAATTTTAAATGAGACGTGAATGCATCATGGTAGTCTAAAATGACCTTTCAAAAAATAATGTGGATAATCTGTAAATTTAGACAAATTATTACGGATTTCGGTCAGCGCGAGTAATGGCTAGATCAACTCAAGAATAGACGACTAGAAAGAAACGACTTCCAGAGCCAATTAATGTTGTGGGATCAATGCTTTTCTTACGGCATTAAAAATCCCACAATGTTGATTGCCTCTGGAATGCTATTGGTCCATAGCACAGGGGTTAGGAATGCTAGTGGTCCATAGCACAGGGGTTAGGAATGCTAGTGGTCCATAGCACAGGGGTTATATAGCACACTATATAATGTGTATAATATTTGAGCTATATAATATAATGCACTAAAATTAAGACCCGTTTCTTCGGTACGAAAATGACTAGCTCAAATAAACTGTCTATTGTCTATTGCTAATTTCTTATAGAGCTTAGGAAGGATGAAAGTACAGGTCATTGAAGCCAATCTGTAGTATTTTTTGGACCACAAGTATTCCTACATGCTGCGGATCGAATAATTACCTGGGTGATTTCACAAGGGAGATTTCCACTTGAACCTCCCAGCTTTAAATATCAAGTCCCTCTGGCTTGTATAGGCGCTAAATACTTTCTGTGTGCCTCTAAATGTCGAACTAATGACCATTTAGAAGTGTCCTTTTTTAGTAATTTTTTAGTACTGGGAGTAACTATCCCTTTGAAATGAGGATCAAAATGCAAGATCGACTCGGTATTCTAATCCAACATTTTCTCTTAAAGATTGTAAAACCGTATAAATTAAGCCAATCTTTCTCTTTATTAATAACTTTTAATTTAGAGGGTGCCAGAAGTGACACCTTCCGAGCGCCCAGCGGCTTGCAACACACACGCACACACACACGCACACGCACACGCACACGCACACGCACACGCACACGCACACACGCGCACGCACACACGCACACACGCACACGCACGCACGCACACGCACGCACAAGCGCACGCACACGCGCACACGCACACGCACACGCACACGCGCACGCACACGCACGCACACGCACACGCACACGCACACGCACATGCACACGCACACGCACACGCACGCGCACGCACACGCACACGCACACGCGCACGCGCACGCACACGCACACGCACACGCACACACACGCGCACGCACACGCACACGCACACGCGCACGCACGCACACGCACACGCACACGAAAAGTAAAAACGCTTTCAATCTTGTCACATGCAATCCCAATTCGTTCCATCTGTTCAGGGAAACAAAACAAAATGATTCAACGTTTCACTGCGTTTGCTAGGTTAGAATGAAAGGAAGGGTTGCGTGTTGCGTGTTCATTCTTGGATGGCTTCGCCACATAATAGCTCTGAAATAATCCCAACTAAACAAATCAGGACAGTTATTCTCTGGGAGACATATTTTCCAAAATCAAAACTTCGCGCGAATCAAAAGCATAATTATTATAAAGGAGAATAATTGTTTGCACTTCACCGCCAACTTAGCTAGCATTTCCAGTCGTGAGTTAAGGCATCAATCATAATGTTACGGGATGAGATGAGTCAATCACTCAAAGGTCGTTTCCTTTAGAAATGTACAAGTACGCGCTTTGCATGGTTCTTATTTCCTCAGGCTACAATAGATTATAAATATGAACTAACTAAAAATACTACCCAAATAGCCGAGCGCATCCCTCTGAGACGATGAAGTACCACAGGCATTCGGTTGTGAAAGAATAAACCACTCAGGAATGAAGTCAGAGATAACAATCTCAATTCAACAAATTCCTACAGCTCACAGACAATCGAGCTCAAAGACATCTGAAATGCAATCTGCAAACACTTACTGTGGCATTGGTGCATATGCTGGTAGTCTGATTAGGGGATGTATTCCTACAATTTAACTTCGCATTTTAGTAAAATTAGCACTGACCATGTTGTTTCTGACGTGTTATGTTCCCATCAGTTGCATTATCAAGTTAGTACAGTCTCATGCTGATTGAACTAAGTCTTAACCCAGCGACTCCAGAAATAATCTCTTTGAAAGGATGAGTGTAAGGTCCAGTAACGACAGAAATATATCCCATGGAAAAACTCATCTACTCCCTCACAGCAGATTAATTACAAGGGAGCACTCCTTCAAACTGAGATGTCTCTAATCCTAAAGAAGGCCGTATGCTGGGTAGACAGAGTTGTAATTTGTATTAAGGCTTGAGCCCATCTCCCGAGATAATCAACGAACCAATTTTGATATTATTATCTCTTGTTTCTGGCCAAATTACCATTATAATCGTAAGTGGGACTTGCAGATGAAAGAAATGGAGCTTTCTCAAATCACGAGCGCTTTTTTATTTGACGGTGGGTTCAAAGTTACCGAAAAGTTATCTTAGGCTTGTTTAGGCTATTATCATAGTTGACGGCCTGTTAACTTCTTAATAGATCATTAGAGATTGTGTATTTATCCGTGTTTGAATCGATACACCAGACAAAAAACGCGATCAAGAAAATAACCCAAAGATTATTTTACCATCATTAAGCTTACCCGGCTAGGAACGTAATAAGCAGCCACATAAAAGGACTGCGTGTGAATGGTTTACATGGAGATGCTGATAAAGACGAATAGTTAACGACCAACGTTCAATTTATAATCAGCTGTTCGAAATACCCGTAAGTATATAAAGACCATCAACGGGTTACAAAAAACGCGACTTATCTCTCCCTTAACCGCTGAAGATTAACTAGTTGCAAAAATAGTTGAAGCCCATTGACCGAAAAGTGCCCTCAAGTATACTCAATTTTTGTTGTTCGGATGGTTAGAACGTAGGCGAAAAAGGAAATCGCATTTAATAAAAAGCGATTTTATTTTTAAGTCGATTTTGGTTTATTTATAGCCCGATGAAATACGCAATGCCCCTATAATTATTTTATTTACTTCTGGAGTTTGGCTTTAAATAGAAGACAGCCATTTTCCCTTTCGTTCTACGTTCTACGTTCTCTATAAAGCGACCTGGTAATTTTAAAAATGAACATTTGTTTTATTTAGCTGCTTCGATACTCCTTACTTTCTTCGGGGTGCCATTTCAAGCCACGCGTCCTATTGGATGCGATTAAGTGTCAAGGAGGCCTGCACCACATTATGAGATCAGATCACTGTGCGTTTTAAGAACCGTGTTAAAATACAGAAAAATTCCTTATTGTAAAAATCACAGAGCTTCACCGAAAATTAACCAACAAAAAAGTACAAACATGATCTGTGATCTAGAAACAATTCTCCACCCGTGCAGAGTAGAGAGAATGCAATCTGGATTTGAAGAGAATAGCGAGAGAACACACACCTGTCGAGGGCTGCTTCTTGCTGGCAGTGGGCAGCGTAGGCCACCGTCTTCCCCTTGTGGCATCGCTCGGTCTCCATCGCAGACACGTAGAAGACAAAGTCCGCGTCCTCGATGCCTTCGCCGCGGTGGTCGCCCGTCTCCCGGCAGTTGTGACCAGTCGCATTGCAAGTACGGCAAATCTAGACACACCGAACTGTTAAGCAACTTGGATATACACCGGTTCTCGTGAGATCACCGAAGTTACGACCATGGATGGACCAAAGGTGGGATGGGTAACCATTTATGCCAAGGTCCATTTCTGTTTGGGAGAGAGGTTGGAAGGTTTGAAGCTAGTGCAGCAGCTTCACTCCCCTTGTCATCAACCTCTCAACAGCACGGATGCGGAGGAATCCCAAGCTGTTCGAGTTACGTCCTTCGGACGAGACGTTAAGCGGTGGTCCCCTTCGTGCTTTTCGACAGGAGTAGGCTACGTGCCGGCACCGGGTTTCTCCTCTTCCCCATTAGGTTCATTATCATCTTATCATTCACCGACGCCAATATACCAGCGCCACTGTGCCAGTTGTCAACACAGCGCGTCGTTTAACACCACATAATCAATCAATCTAAACGCACACCGAAAGGTTACCGCTCAGATCGTGAAATAACCGAAATTAAGCAACAGTGCAGCGCTGGCTCAGAATTTGGATGAGTGACCATTTGTCGCAATACCTAGTTATGTTCGGGAGAGAGGTTGGAGCTGGAAAAACCCACCCGATTTTGGTTTATTTCATTTACTGTAGTCAATTGATAAGTGGTAGACACCATGAACGTGGTAGCTCCAGAGAGAATTCAGCTGCCTTTCCAACAAAATGAAGCTGACATTTTTATTCGCGTTACTTTTTGTTAAACTTAGCATTCTGGAGACATATATCACTACCGTACAGCTGAAATGGTAAGTTTCGCAATACCAATTTCAAATACATTTTGTCACAAAGCCAATTGAAGTCTTTATGTAATAACTAAGTTTGGTGTCTCGGTCACTTTTAGTTTGATTGCAGTAATTAAAATAAACTACACATTGAGTGGGCAGCTGCAATCACCTTCTCGACAGCACAGCTTAGTGCTCCCCTGCTGTTCAAGTTGTACTTTGGAAAGGACGCTAAGCGGTGTTCCCCTTGGTGCTTTTCAACAGGAGTAGAATACGCGTTGCACCGAGTTTCATTGCCATAACGCCCGTTGACCAGTGTCGGTGACAGGGCCGGTGGTCAATAAGTTGCGACACCACAAAAGCAATTAGCTTTAGATATCAGCTTTAAATCAGCTTGATCAATAAATATATCAATAAATCAGCTTTGATACAAAGTAATACCGGGAGTCAAGTTGGGAGAAGACAGCTGTCTTGTGACAAGACATGGACAAAGATACTTGGGAAAGTATCTTTGAGAAAGATGCATAAAAATAGTACACTACAACCTACGCTATTCTGTACATACAAAGATGCAATATTTATATAAAAGTATTTCAAGATATGCCAATCCGTTAAATTGCGTTTTGTCTTTCGGTGCTCACTACGAAAATTGGCAAGAGAACGTTTCTCTCACGGAAAATTGCAACAAATGGATCACTCTCATTCCAGAGTCGAGTACACTGGTGGGATAATACACTTGGGATAAGAAATGCATTCCAGCCCACATGTTAATCGTCTCTGGATTTTTTTTTCTGAGGATGCCATTCGGAGCAAATCTGCCATTTCGTGAAGACATTTTCTTTCAGTTTCCGGCAGAAGTATCTTTTATTGAATGTTTTGTAAAAAATAGTGTAAGTTATGTGAAATATAAACTTTGCCACCAAAACGATTATCAAGAAGGTAGAGTTGACAAGTATCTCAGAAATTCGTGGTGTCTTTGATAGTGGCCATATCTGGTTGTGTCAGTCACATTGCACGTGCGGCAGTCGCGATACGAGAAAAGACATTTCGCAAATCAGGTTGGGAAAGAAAGAGTCTCGCAGCCTGCCAGTCTGTCTATCACACTGACCTGAGGGCCTCGTATTTCTATGTCTGCATAGTGTACAGAATATTTGATCAGTTGAAGTTAAATGTATAAATTATTCAACTAACGAATGAATTTACCAACAGGCATCGAGCAAACTGTACGTAAGTTTAATTTTTTGTATGTATGCTAGTACAGAAGTAATAATAAACTAAATCAAGCGTGATATAAAATATTCAAATGTGCTTCAATGCCACTCGAGGGTTTTACGTTCTCTTGAAATGACTTTCTGGTTGAACTTATTTTTTTATCGGTGAAATTTAAAAAAAGTTCGTATGTTTAAATTTGGAACGAAAAAGTGGCTGAACGTATAAAACAATTTCAATACACGTAACGCATGAAATTTACCTACCGTGCGTGGGATTTTTTTTATTGTTCTATCTCGATTTTTTACTTTTGTTAAAACAGGAAACACGTGGAACAGCGCACACACCAAAAAATAAACTGAAATGGGAAATGATTCTGCAGTGATCGCCCGATTCATTACTATTTTGAGAACAGCTCCGCGTTGGTAAAGAGGTTCCCGGCCTGTCGACCTCCCCAGCAGCTTATTTCATGGCATTATTGTACTGAAATTATAATTGATAACATCGAGGTTAGGCATAAAAAAAGAACTACAACGAAAACTGTTTGACCAAACGATAAGCCATCGCGTTCTATTTGTACTTCGTTCCGCAGAAATATTATTCGATGTCTGCTTTCTGAATGCAATAACAATTTAGTCAATATAGAAATACCGTACTTGCAGCTTTATTCATTTGTATTGTTCACGTTATTTCATTATCTCACAGTGAGGCTGTCATGAAAGTAAAAATAAACAAATTATTCGCAACAAAAGCAATTGCATACACCAGACGTGATTCTTCGAGGATCATATCATGAGTACGTAATAAATTAGCACAGTACCTACGTAATTAAACCACGTAATTGAGCTTGTATCAAGATTCAAGTTGAATGATGTGGGTATCACGCAGGTGTGAATTGATGCAGCACGTTCAGTTTTGGTGCGCCTGTGAACTAGTTCAGGTGCACAGATATTTATGAATGGAACAAGCGCATATTATTTAAGTCGCGTTATGATTTCGTGCTGCTCTATTCATTCTCATACTTGCATTTTCAATGATGAAACCGAAAAGGAAAAATCTGCATTATTTATTGAAGTTACGAAATTTGATGAGAAGTTACGTGATATGATTTTTTATTGTGCACTTTTTGAAAACGATAACATCTTGAAGATTTTCTTCCTTATAGTCTAATAGATACTGGTTACACGTGTTTTGTTTCCTAATTCCGCGTCCATGTTTCACGAAACAAAGAAAAACCCGTGAGCTGTGCAAGTTGTAATGGCAAACTATATTTTAAAATATTTGTATTAGTTTGCAAAGCGGCAGTTCTAGTATCGAGGACGACAACCCATGCTATGGTACCCTAAATTTCACAATTGTAAATCGTACTTGGAGAAAGATCATTTTGCGCAGTTCGGAATGTAAACATCCACATGTGTAACCAGAAGTCCAACAAGCTTGCAAAGTGCAATAAGGATAGAAGTTTCGTGCAATTTCGTGCAAATACGAGAGTATCACCAACGGAACAGCACCGAAGCTAATTTATTTTTTATAGTGTATTATTATGTTGCTTTGTATGTTTAGTGATGTAAACGAAAAGAAGCCATATTCCACCCAAAAACAAACTAACTGCAACGACTGTGAAAACAAAAAAAAACAGATTGGAGCACGGGCGTCCTTCTTGAAGGAAAACAAAAGCCAACACAAGCCACCGTCGAAATGAAAATGAATAAAAGCCAATGGTCGACTTACGTCAAGATGTTCCTCGGGCACCTGGACCTCACCGCACATGGTTCTCTCTTCGCACGCGTTCTTGCAGTAAGGGTGAGGGTCCACACCCTTGATGTACACTTGGCTGTTTTCGCACTTCCTACGGACAAAAAATCACTTTTCCAAAAAAATTCATCGGAAAAACTCCATGTGTTCTCAATGACTTAGTTGTATTCGCATTTTCTATCGAAAACGTGTGCCATATGTTATTGCTGTGCGAGCTGGAGGCAATAAACAATCCGTTGCGAAAAGTATCGTTAAAAAAAATAATTTGCCACTGCTCTTCGATCTAAATGATACCTATATCTATGTTTCTGAACCAAATATGGACGCAGAACAATATGTGTCTACGCGAAACCCTACGATGGCGATTTTTAATATAAAGCAGACAATACGTCTGTAACAACAAAAAGTTATGGTACGTATCAGTCGTTAACATTCATGGACAATACAACAGACAGCGAGCGAAAATGGCAAACAAAAAAAAACCAAAGGTCGTACCTATCTTTAAATATACATGTTTGCATGTATTGTTCAAAGAGTATATAGGTAAGAGTCAAGGGGTGATATTTCTGGCGCAGATAATGTTCAACAAATCAATGGAGTGGTCGTATCTTGTTTTCGAATAGGACGGAACGAGAATTAAAAACCTCGCCGTTGCTAAAGTTGCAGGGAACGGTGTAATCCGGCGGGAAAGGAAAACTTGGGACCCTCGAAAAGTTGAAGTCTTACGACGTTCCTCGTTGGTTATTATACCTCGTATACGTCTGCTTACTGCTTATGTTGCTGGCTTTTGCTCACAAATAGAAGCAGGAAGGAATACTTGTGAGCAAATCAGAGTTTTGAACAAGTTGAGGATGCGACACGTTCGTCTCGTTATAAAAGAGAGGGGTTGCAAATAAATGAGCTCTTACTAAGCTAGTGTTAGGGTGCGTGGTTCTAATAGTCTTTTGGAGCAAACATTGAATAACATCTAAATGGAAGGGAAATCAAAATGTAGCACGGAAAGGACAAAAGAGCTAGGTTTATGGATTTGGCAAGTTATCCCGTACATTTTGTGTGTAACCACGAATGACCACGAATTGAACAAATAAAAGGGAATTAAGTACCAATTTTTGTTAATATTTCCATCGAAGGAATTTTTCTGAAACTCACCTGTTCAGCCTGATGACATTTTCAGTTTTTCTAACCATTAAGGCCATTTCCCAGAAGTGCACAGCCTCTGGTAATATCGTGTTCTGCAAACAATATGAACGTATGTGAATGACACTGTAACAATCATCAAGTGGTATAATTTGGCTTTTGTGACATATGATCGTATAATTGTCGATCGAGGTACATGGCCGTCACAGTTAGCCACTCAATCTGCATTGTCATGAATATTGTGATTTTGCTCAGAATCGGATCGAGATTTTATTTTCCCTCGTTAACTCATGCAGATTGCAATATTCGATTAGCTATATGTCGTTTCCCCTCCTGTCTATGTCCATATCTATGTCCCTATGTATGTGTCTTTAACCTTTTTTTAATTCTCAAGTAGTACCTAATGAATAATTATCATTGAAAGCGTGAATCTACTGCTTTGCACCGATGTTATACTTACATTTATAAGCTCAAATTTGTTCTCGTCCAGTCTGTAAAAGAAATTAAACATCGATTTAGCTTCTTTTTATGTTGAGAGAGCAATCCTGTTCGAGGAGCGAATACCAGAGGTATGTATACGCTGTATATTTTTATCGGGATATCGGAACAATTTTTCCGCACTGATACTGAAGTTCTTCTTTTGACCTTGATCTTTATACCCTTGTTCTACTCTGGAGGCTGGTTCTAGTCGAGAATAAAATTGAGCATAGAACACACCACAGATAAGCAAAGGTAGACGTTTTCTCTCCGATTTGCTCTCATATGTATTTTTAATAATCTTGCACACACTACAAAAAATATTAAGTATTCGTTAAACTCTTTGGGTGTTCATTCCAAAACTGGCTTAAATTGAGCAAATGTCATAGCTGTTTTTGATTAGTTGAGCCAAATAATGGATTAACACACCTAGAGTTCGATTGATTAAAGTTCCAAACTACTTGCTCCCGTATATTGAAGATCTCAAATACCGCTGTCTTCGCAGTCAGCAACATTCTGGAAAAATTATTTGAACCCTCCCAGAGATAGTTGACACGTGTTTGTCCACGTGTTTCCACGTGGTACGGTCCCGTGGTGGTCCCGTGGTTTCCACGGGTGTAGTCCACGTGTTTGTCAAGGAATGAGATGGGAGTGATGTTAGAAACAACGAAACACTATCGGAATCCGTCTCAATTAGGTGCTTTGAAAATCATAGTAAACCATAGAACAAGATCTTCCGGTTGCGGGTATCGAACCCGAGTCTATAATCACCTGATAACCTCCCGAGTAGTTTCTTTTAAAGACGTGACTTCCCTTAATTAAATCCAAAAAACCCTCAAGCAACAAAAAGGAACACGAACTTCCAAATATCTACGGAAAATTTGGCCAAGAGCGGTCAAGATGCAGAATCTTCGGCACGCGATCGACGAGTCGTTCTGATGTAATTCAGACAAGCGAAGAGTGAAAGTATTCATGTGTGTAATTAGTAGCCCCAAGACAGGAGACAGTAGGTAGTGCAAAAGTTAAGGTTCACTTTCCCATCGAGTGACTTCACACGATAGCGTGCCTCAGCCTCAGAATGCTGCACATCGAAACAAAAAGAAGGCTAAGTCTCTGGTCATCATCAGTTGTTTCATTTGATGACCCACTTCCTGTCAAATCATCACGACATCGTTCAGGTTATTTATGCAATTCGTGTTCCTTTTTGGTGAGTAAACAATAGTCATTTTATTGCACCCACGAATTACCAATGGCTATGCCTAGAATACTTGATTCAAGTTACCATATAGTCTGGCAACTGTATACATACAGGTGAATATGAAAGCAGAAAGTTTACTGTAAATTATTGCAGTCATGCTCACTCGTATGATTTCTATTTTAATTTCTACCCCATATTACTTTACTTCAAATGCATCCGTGCGCTCGACTGTATAAGTTTTGATACGAACAATACGCGAAACCAACTTTTATAGTTCACTAGTATAAGGACGTATATCGTTTACTGCTGGAGCTATCTACCTCCATGGTTTACTTATTCGACGAACGTGTCACTCGAGACAACCAAACTTAAATATATTTAAAACCCTCTGCAAAATTGGAAAAATTCACCTGGACGATTTCAACTTCAATTTTCAAAAAAAATAAAATCATCCGTTGTACGGTGAAAATGGACTGACGCTAGCAAAGTTTTACACTCTAGTTTTTTTTTTTTTTTTTATATACAGGTTCTCTTTTTACGTCATGTTTCTTTGGCACGTTTATAAATAGATGAACATAGATGTTGTGTTATTCTCCGAACAGGGACGCTAGGCATAGGGACACAAGAAACTGCCAGTGATAAATTGGATTGAAGGAGCTGGTAAGTAGCGAGGATGCGTAAATAAGAAGAAAGAAATGTCACACACGCGGTCTACCGAACGAACGAAAGAGCTCTCCGTTTTCGACTCGAGACAGTTCAATCAGCCTTAGTGAAAATCTCAAAGGAGCGCAGCGGAAAACGAAAGAAGAGTAGCAGCTAACTATCACGGTACAGACGTACAATTTTAAACAATGGCGGAAAAGAGGAAAATTCAACATTCCATGCCCTTTGAAGGTCATCCTAAATGTCACAGATATTTTAGATGACCCATGTTACTGACATTAACGCATTGACACTAAGGACACGGCAAGGTCAGCATTACATGCCTTTGAGATTACGGAAACCAAAATTTCCACGTAAAAAACAAAAAAAAACTAGTTCCTTGCTGACCTTATACTCTTGCCAGTTACATCTCTTTTGGATGATAATTTAAAATTATGTAGGCAAAAGTGCAATAGCAGGGAGAAGAAAACAAAGTTGCGACGTTATTAGCAAGTCGAGAACGAAAGCTTAATTTGTAAATAGCGCTATTACGGCAAGCCCTTCAGCTTTAGGGCAATGCGTTTAATTATGCTGCTGCAGGTTAATACATACTTCAATCTTTGGCTGCTGCCAACGACAAGCATCTTTCTTTACAAATAGGTTGCGTAGCTACAAGAGAATAATCGCGCTTGAAATTGAAAATTTATTAGCATTTTTTAGCGTCGCCGTAACTCGAAACTATGCAATACCGAGGTGAAAAATTATCTTGAAAGTTTATAGTAAGACAAGGTTAATTAGCCTTATTCTAAAGTTACACTTGCGGTTATGAGAAACCTATAACATGAACATAGCTAGGTAAACAAATTATTTTATGGGTTTGTAATGACTAGTTCGTTTATAAAGGTGTCGTGAAAATATAATTAACGTTCTATAAAATATGAATCCACATCATAAGCAATCATCATGCAGCATAAGCACATCATAAGGTGGTCGTTCAAGTAATTACAACGATTGCCAACCGTCAGTCGTATGCCAAGTCCTGTTCTCACATTCCGATTTATTTATTTGTGTTCTTCATACACATACCCCGTGTTCCGGTCATTTTACATTTTACTGCTTCATGAAACACGAATGTCTTGCGGTTGTGCACAGACGTACACACCTATAAAAGTTCTAGCTTTTTTTAGGTATCGATTATTTCGCACTGCGGTTCATTTACACAATTTTCCCATTTTCCCTCTTGAGCCAAGCAACGGAAAGCTTTCACAGAATAATGAGATCTATTTGGATGGAGCGTATAGCTTTATTAACGTATCCTAGTTGCTTTGAGGAAATCTTTGAACCGCTGGGAATTGTGAACAACTATTATAAGTATTCGATTAGATCTTGCTATTTCCATGACTATTTGCTGTCTACCTAGGTGGTATCCTGAAGGAGGTTAAGGATGACGCGATAGATCTCGATGCATGATTGATCACTGGCGTGTGCCCAGTGAGAATCGAACATAATTGTATTGGTTGCGACGCGCGTTAATAGTTATGGCTCGACATAAAAATCTGAGCTTAAACACGGGCGCCCACTGGGATGGGAAGGTAACGCCCGCTCCCCCCTCGAAATGATTATACATATAAATTTCCTTGTAAACATTCATTGCGGAGAATATTTCATAAGGACTCCGTTTAGAAACAAGTCACAAAATTTTACAGAATGTATGAATGCCTACATCACTTCGTTTGCACATGCTTTGAATTGCGTAAAATAGACCACCGCCAACTTTTTGGCTTCAAAATTATATGGGATAGCTTAGAGGTCCATAAATGCGCATAAAATATTTCTGAACAAATTAGCCCACGGCGTCGAAATATAGCACAAGCTTGCGAATCGGGGACCTATGCAAATGCTATGGAGAAACTGTGAGGTCTTTCCTGAGCGTCCAACCACGGCCAAACGATATTCCGAGCTTGTGTTGCGGGGTTGCGGCGACTAGGCGGCGTCGTCAGCTGGTTGGTTCATCCAAACACGCGGCGGCATCATCACGACCAGGTGAGTACGCGTACTAATGAGATCACCACCTACGTGGGGGTCAGGTATATATGCAGTCAACTGGCCGGAAAATTGGATGCCCATTATCGAACCGGACTGATTGACTAGAAGACTAATTCATTTGAAAATGGGAAAACATGCTTTGAACTTCGAAGGGTAACAATATAGAGGCTATTTATGTACGCTTTTCACTGAGAGAACATATACTTTTCCGTCATAAGCCACTGATGACAACCAGCACAGGGAGGTATGGCTAGAGAGCCTATTTTGTGGGTGTAACGCACTGTTATCTCACAGGATAGTCAGACTGTTCCGCAAATTTATGTGCACCTGCACATACTAAATTGTTAAGAAGTATTGATAAGACAAAATATCGTTTAAAAATATCACTTTACGACTGATTTCATAATAAGAACGGTTTAAATTTTGTTAACGTAATGCACATGATTTTGCCCGGTATGAATGGATGCCATGTCAACCTCTCGTTTCGGATGAGAAAATGGGATTTGCCGGCGGTTCGCTGGAAAAGATGAAAGGCATGATGAATCCATGGGATGATTAAGTTCGTTTCAGTCAAAGACGTTTATTATTTCTATGATTGATGTTCGAGTAAATTGCACTGAGGATTGTCTGTGCACCATTATGCAAGCGAGAGTGAAAATCTCACCAATACTATAATACAGAATCCAAATAGTCCACTGTGTGATAGTATGCTGCATTATTTAAATATGCAAGTCAGTACTGCTCATTGCTATATATTCTGTGGTAATCTTGCGGCCGTCGCGTTTGTATGTTTCTTTAATTGATCCGCTAAGATTTCTTTATTAACGAAAGCAATTATGCGTCACTTCCAGATACCAGCAGCAGGTAAATCGATAGAAATCTCTAATGATTACCTCGGTGGCATTTGGCGTTTGTTGTACGACGAACTTCCCGCTCATACTTTCCAGTGGTAAGGTTGATTTCAAATTAATCATGATCTTTAATTGATGTCACTTCATCTTTCCATCTAATCGTTCTCAGATGACTGAACAGTGAGTTCTCACGTGGAATCTCAATTCAAAACCCGAGTACACATCGAAATCCTTCCGTAGTAAACGAACTAATAAAAAACATTACTCACGTTAATTAACACCAAAAATCTTCCAAAAAATGAACCCAGAAGCCTTATTCCATACCTTCGTTCCGTGAAAAATGAAAGTAAAACACAGAGGAGATAGGCTTTTGTTTCTCGTGCCTTGGAAAATTAGGCCGAAATAAGTTACTGAATAAGGCGCCAGATCTGGTAGATCTCTGGAGAGGATATAGATTTACACTTTTGGCTTCCTTTTACTACCTCGACTGTTTGACTGTTCGAGACCCGTAAATACTTTCAGTTTTCGACAGCTAGTTGCCATCCGAGTTAAGATCGAAGTCGTGCAGCGGCAAACGCCACGCGGCCTGTCACCGCTTCGCAAAGTGCTGCAAAGATGCGGTTTTCTCGCTTCGTGCTAGTATAGTAACGTACTCGTCGAGGAGGCTCTCTTGGGGATTTTCTCATGCTTTCCTCATGTATCTCTGATGTTCCATGGTGTAGGCACCTCTATCTAAACTTATAAACTTGCTATAAGCTTACTAATTATATTAAGAAGCTTACTGAGTACTATCTAGTTATACAATATTATATACCTACAGGTTTAACAAGCAAACCAAATTTCAGCCTGAATTCTAGAGAGAACCTATGAAGTTTGATAAAGTTCAATGCGGCTTTTCGAGTGTCTAAGTATAATATCTTTGAGTTGGTGCAACGAAGTGCGTTTTTGCTGAGGAAGCCCCTCACTATTTCAGCGAAATTAAACTCTCCATGATAAAGTATATTTTATGTGTCATAGCATAGTTTTCACAACTATAAGGAACAAATAAATCTCACATTTCCAGTTCACTTGCAATGGGAATCTAAACATGCCGTTATCTTATTGTCTACATAGTATATTGTTAAAATATTAAAAGTATTTTGTCTTTCACCCAGCTCGCCCAAAACTTGGTACCAGATAGAGAATCACAGTTTGTTTTTAGAACGAAATTAGTTAAAAAGGATATGTATCCCTCTAAAATTCAAATTGCATGAAGACTGTAATGCATCATGATAGTTTGACAGGACCTTCCAAAAATGATTGTGGAATTCTATGAATTTATAACCATTTAAAATTTCGGTTGGCGCGCGCGAGAGCAGTACAGGAATATGCGTGAAATACGACACATTCCTTCGGTAATCACCTGCCTGTGGCGAAAATAAACTACCTCCTACAGTCAATTTAATAACATGTCACTAACCCCCAATATGTATTTTGACCAAAATTACTCCCAGGTGCTCAGAGTCGAAAAATCCCCTGCGTGTTTTTTTACTTTGGGAGAATTTGACATGAGCACCCCAGCTGAAAAATGGCAGGTTCGAAGATTCTTCCTCCGACCTGTATGGGAGCAAAAAATTACTTTGTGTCTCTGCATTCCCCATTAACGACCATTTAGAAGTTCTTCTCTTAGAGTAGGGAGTTGCAATTTCTTTAAAATCATTTAGATCGTTTGGAGGAGATATTTTCCGAATAATTTCCTTTGGTAGAGTGCTGTTCCATCAACAGATATTGCACAAGGCAAATGATCTTCGTGTGGAGTGAGAGGCACAGGCTCCGTATTTGTAAAAATAAAAATGTTCTTCTTTATTAGTCCACATCTTTAATTGTCTGCCAAGTCAACTAAAACTAATCAAAGATTGAACAAATTAAGTGTAAAAACGTTTTTTGTAAGTGAAGTTGTCTTAAATTCAATGCGCGATTTTATCGCAATTATATGGCGCTGTAAATTGTTAGTGCTTTATCAGCATTTCCTATAAAAACTGACACTTGTAATGAATCACTGTATTTTAATCACCGATATCATGAATTATTCAAATTCTTACCTGTATACGCTTTCATCGTAGTATAGTAGGATGCGCAGAGGCTGCGTGATGCTGCGCTTCTTCACAATGTGGGCAGGCTCTATGTGCACTCCGTGGATTACCTGGAGCAAAAAACATCCCAGCTAGGTTATTTCATGATGTTCAATACTGTTGCTGGTCATTCCACCAGTTGCGAATGTCCTAATCTTCCAAACCCGAGGTGGACGCAAGGAAGTCGCACCGCGTTTAGCTTGGCTAATTTCAGGGTGGGAATATTCAAACGCTCTGCTCTGCTCTGAATTCACCCACGCACGACACTTGCAAATTCATTTTCACTGCTACCTTCTTTATCAAGTATTTTGGTGGGCGTTACGTAACATCTACTTTTTTGGACAAAGCGGTGTTACGTGTATATAAGAATGCACGAAGTATTGCTGTTATTGAAGAAAAGAAATATCCTCGAATCAAAAGCAACATGGCCATTTCTGTCGATAATGTAGAAAACAAACTTTAAGCATCAATTGGTGTATCATAAATTTTGATACACCCCCCCACAAATCATTTTTTCCAAATAACTTATCGTGAGATGATGTGAGAAATGAGAATGCGTGAGAAGCAGAGCGTTTGAAATTTGAATATTTTTGTCATATAAGAATGTAGGAGGCTGTGCGTATATAAAAGATGGCCGCGAAGAGCTAGCTCGTTGGGTGACCGTGAGAAATGCAGCGCAAGGCGTTTGAAATGTGAATATTTGCCTCATGAAATCAGCCAATCACGGTGCGACTGCTCTGAACGCTACAGCCACCCCGAGTTTGGAAAGACGCTACCCGTCATATCCAGGTTACCTCCCAATTAGCACTGAAACTTCGTCGCATATTCTTAATATCTGGGTTCATATTAATAATCGTCGCTAATAATTACCATGCAAAATTTAAACTATAAACCGTGACGAGCTTGTCAAAAGACGTAGGAATTCGTGCCACTTGCTGAGGCGGGGGTTTGCAGATTGTGTGGGTGGCACAACATCGACGTATAGGTGGTTTACAGTTCAAGTTTGCTGGAAACCGGCGGAATTTTCAGTACAACGTCAAACTCAAAGGTACATTCTGTCTCGTTAGCCTCGAAGAGATTGTCTCATACGTCTCATTATCTTGCTGGAGAATTATATTTGATTTAGATTGGTGTAAGTTTTCGGTGTTGTTAGGGTTGATAAACATTTTTGGGCGGTTTATGCCCGTTTTAAAAAACCACTTTACACAAAAAATTAAAAAACGATGTATTGCATTCAATATTGTCAACCCCCAAATTATTTTAGCTAGCACCATAAACTGAAAAATATCTCTACTTAATTAGTTCCTAACTGCAGGCGTAACTAAGATTAGCGCACGAAATACGAGTGAAATGAGGCAGAATCCCAATTTAGAATAGGAAGGGTAAAGACAAATTGGATCGAATATTATTAATATTTACTATGAAAACATGTTTATAGCTGCATAGGTAATTAAAATACTGCATTTCAAGCCAAATACGGCAAAGGACTTGCTTTGGCAAAGCACGTTTGGAAGCGGCTGGAAGAACTTTGCATGATTTGCTGGCGCTATGTTGGACGAAATCACGAAGGCTCATAACGAGGATATCCAGGACCGAAATTGGGATCTTCCGATTATAAGACAGACTTGAGAAGTTTTCAACCACGCGCTCAATGCTTCCTATCTGGAATAAAAATTCGAGTTTTCAACGCCAAAAAGAAAGTTGTGGAAAACCAATATTCAACTTTTCGTGTCGGTATTTGTTATGGGTCACCGAGCACCCCTTCACTGGAATGAGGGCATCTTTACAAACCATTTCTACATCGCTTGCTGAATCTGACAACACTGAATCGGACCAAGAAGCTGAATGAATCTTGGTAAATTTGCGTCAATAGGTGAATTTTTATAAAGATATTTTCAGGATCTCCACTTGCCAGAAGATCGAGCGAGGAAGGCAATTAACCTTTACGTTAATTGTTTTGCTCGTTCCGTGACACTAAAAACAAGTAATCCGATGGCATTCGTTAGTAGATTCGCATTTTATTCACTACCCAATTTGAAAGGAAAAAGCAATTTGATTGTGTGTAAAACAAACGTTTATTCACCGGTCTGCATTGAGAGTTCGTATTTTTTTATATCAACTACAGCAAAAACATAGGTAACTTCCAGGCGTCGGATGTAATTAAATTAAAAATTTTAAAGAATTAATAACCCCGGATTTTTGTTGTCCATTCAGTACGGAAATAAGTCGTTTTAGACCATTACACGGTTGGAGTATCAAAAATACAAAAAATTAAAACATCGAACTGAAATAGTATTTTCTGTATTGCCATGAATGGTTTGCAACGTTTGGTCTGAACGTAATCAAAAAAGTTACAAAGAAAACACACAAGTGAGCCTCCTATAGCTTCTTTCGTTATTCGAGTCTGGCTTCAAATGAAGTTTGACGCGTGTGAAAAGTATCGCATAAAAATTACTTTTCCAAAACAGCAACTCTTCTTCGCTGTTTTTTCAGTTTAGTTTCTCGTGTCCGCTTGTCGGGACCATCCGTGTTTCAGAAATCACGCTAAACTATATTCACGGCTACAAACTCCTGTTTGAGTGAAACGTCAAAATTTACACCGCTACACACGCGGGATTCAATCGCGTGAAAAAGGAACGGATTTATTATTATCATAATTATATTTCATTAAAACTCACGGCCATGACTTGATGAAAAGTAGCGATCTAGAATGATGCAGCTTCATTTAAGAACATCTGCACTCGTGTGCAATTTGTTGGAAAATTACAGACTATTTTACAGTTCAGTTATCAAGCGAAATACAATTAAATGTGCAAAGTTGTTACATTAGCTCCATCTCGAAGGCAGCGCCAAAAATTTCGGTGTGTCTTTTGCTAATACTTTTCAATTTGGCGCTTATATGCTAAAGGTCGGCAGCAATTTCACTAATGATTCTTGCACCTATATGTCATGCCAAAAGCCAAAGGCAAGGCGGCATGTATCAGCTGTGTGTTCAGAAGATAAGGGGCCAGCTTCGGTGGGAGTTCTGCACATGGAAGATAATTACTATTCATCCATTCACTTAGCCAACAAAATAAGTGTATTATCCTCACATTAAACCCAGCTAAATTCCATATGGCGCTGACCGAAATTGACCCCACTAGTTGATCCCATGAAGAAGGGTTAGACGAGAGCAAGCAATGTATTACCTTATTCTCCGGTATCACTTTCCCTTTCATCACGCTCCACGTACAAGATATGGTGGTGAGTAGCATCGTGTGTACCTACTGTGTACAAGCAAAACTATGAGAACTGTTTAGTGAACCATGGGATGGGACATGGCCTATACTTTACATTTGCTTAAAATGCGAGAAAATGCTTTTGGGGATACCTCTTGTTTGGTTCTAATGTTAATGATGAATATACGAGCGTTACTTTCCCCAATTGAACCTCATCTTTGAAAAAAGCAATTTTCGCTAATATTTAACATCCAGGTAAAAGAGTTGGTTGTTATAATTTCTCAAAAAAGTTCATCGACTCCGAATAATATCAATAGCTATTACTTGCATCTGCACTCTTCATGATATAATATGATGTCTTCTAGAGTTCTTTATACCTCATAAAAGTAGTATTAATTATAGACCATTCGAGAGCTACTAATGGCGCACCAGGCGTACAACCGCCCTTGGTGAATCGTCTCGACCAGATGATTAAAAATACAACAAATTTAAATATGAAAAGTTTTATACAGAGGTGGTTATTCAGAAACTAGTTATTCAGGTCAAGTTCGACACTTGACAAGGATTATTGAAAAACGCTGATTAGCTAACGAAATATCTGCAAGTGTTCTTGCATTTTTGAGGTAGTTTGATTAATTCGTAAGCGGTCGATAGTATTAATTAACAATTAAGCTATTGATCGTCACGTAACATCTGACGTCAGATTATGTTAATACTGTTTAAACTTATTTATTCAAACACACGAAAATGTTGCAGAAACTCTCGAAGCAAACAATTATTTAATCAGTCCGACTAGATTTAAATATAGTAGCACAAGTTTTTTATATTCATTTCTTGAACCTCTCGTGAAGTTCTCTACAATCTTTGTCCTATAATACCATTACGGAAATAGGGTATATTGTAACGAAACTCAACTTTTCTACAATACTAAAGTGTATTCTTCTTCAGTGACTGAAAACTTACATCCTTTCAAGTGGATATGTACTTGAAAATTTAAACTCTCTCCCTCTCACTCTCTCTATAAACATCATGTGCATACATACGCTAATATTTAAACGCGATTTCCCTGCAGTGTACAAAATACGATTCATAAACCAACCCTAACACGAAAACAGCTGGCCATAAGGATTGAAGTTAACAATCATTTACAGAAAGTACCTGTTATCACATGGCTATCGCAAAATGATTCATCATATAACAATAACATTACGAAGCTAATAGAATTGAAACTATGAATACTTGGCCTTGGTACTAGAAATTGTACCTCGCCCATTGCTATATCTAGCTCCAAAGCCATCTCATTTTCGATTCGGTTTTATCTCAACTTATCTCAACTACACGCTGCATGGATAGCATCTAGTTGGAGCGAGCGAGCAAGCAAGCACGTCATGCATTTGCATAATACTTCATTTATCGGGGCTACTCACCTCATTCGGCCTAATCATGTAATAGGTACCTGACCGCCTAAGGCAACGATCATCTTCATTATGAAACATTTCTTTCGAAGCTTTTTACGAATTTAAATTTGCATCTATCATCAGAACCTCTCATTAAATTATTTAATTGGATTATTGGCTTAGCCTTAATTCAATAACACGTCCGTATATGACCAACAGAGTAATGGAAATATGACACGATGAGAATATTAATAATTACAGGCGACTTAGGATAATCCTTTTTCCCAATTAAAATATATGAATAAGTTGTTATTATAAAATATGATGGCTATATCTAGGACTTGATTTGATGACATTTCGGATTGACAGCCACACTACGTAAATACATTTGCTAAAGGCGATTATTCCCCTAGATGCATGTAATAAAATATTCAACTATTCCACAAAATAAAATAAAAATAATGTAGATGGTATCTCATGTCATGCCAGCTTCATTGAACATTAGATGTCTTCTTGTACGAAGCTCTAAACTATACGCATGATAATCTCATCACTTGGCATGAATGTATATTACCTACCCCTTTCGTGGTTCATTTTCTATAATAGGAAGAGACCGGCAGATTGAAGTTTTGGGGAGAATCTAGTATGGGTATTACAGCTAAAATTTCTCATATTTCTTCATTTAGCTCACACAAACATGATTGTATTCTTTTTAAAAAAACTGTTAATAACTGGGTTAAAATGCTGAAAACTTAACTGAAACTAAACTGCCAACGTTTCGCTA